>KK502557.1:143134-280052 GCA_000688735.1 Glossina austeni
AAGGCTAGTAAAATAGAGAATATTGTGAAAAAGGCTAGTAAAATAGAGAATATTGTGAAATGTTATTCTTATCTATCTACTCGTACATGTGCCAGCTTAAGTTCGATCATACTTGTCTGGTGGAACATGTTTGCTTTCTTTCATATGCTTATGTATAATATTTACATCTAGCTGCTTTCTTATTGCTATGCATGTGTATATTCTGCTTATTCTATGTTAACCGTTCGACATATTTCATGCAGTTTAACGTATACTTAACTAGCTTTGCCTATTTACAGTTATGTAGCAGATGTTTTTATAAAGTCTAATGCGCTAATACTCGATTCAATGATTGAACATATTATTAAATATACGTTTATGTATATGTTTAAATGTATGTTTATATATTAAATATATGTTTGTATGTATGGAATGATATGAATTACGATGTATGTATGTATGTTTATATGTATGGAAACAAAGTAATATTTAGTAAGGAGGCGAACCGCTTCCTTACAAAGGGTTTTAGATTTAGTTCAAATGAACTATAAAAAATGAAAACATTCGATTAAACCGGTTTAAAATTGAGCGCTACTATAATCTGTAGCTGCTTGTTTAGTGGAGGTTTTTTCCTCTAAGCGTGGGCGGGTTTCGTAAAAACATCTTTTGCTGTTTGCGTAGATCGATGGAGAAATTTTAGTTAATATTATTTGCAATTGCTTCTAGCTCGCTTAACTAAGTTGCTGAACATTGAAAGGAAGCTGGTAATAGAAAAAAAAGTTTGCACGGAAACTTTGAAGACCCACCTTAGCTGGCTCACGATGTTCATTTGTAAGATAAAGTAAAAATTCATTAACTTGTGATATTCGTTATTGTATCGTATTCACCGTACATCGTGTAGATTTGAAATCATATAATGGAATATGGCACCACTTTTAGTCAGTTATATCAGCAGGATGCTCTAGATTTTTATTTAGATTGCATTCGATCAAACGGATTTGAATTGCGACTAGAGGCATTTAACATTCAAGACCCATCCTAACCTGAACATTGATGGGATTGATTAATCAGCTATTTCGATAAATTTCGCAAATTTCTCGAACTTCGTTCTATTTAATTTTTGCTAAAAATTTAGATATATTTATTTACAACTCATTTATTTGTTGTTTAGTTATTTATTATTTTCATACTTATTTTCTCCAATGCCATCTATTTTAGGCTTCCGAAAGGTGTAAGCTGAATCTTAAACACGCAACTTCAGATGAACATTTAAATTTGTACAAAGAAATGTCGGTTATTGCTAAAAGTGTTTTTGAAAATGGCGGAGTAAAGACCACGCATAAGTTGGATCAAAATTAAATAGATTTTTGTTGTTTAGATATATTTTGTATTTATTAGTTAAATTAAGTTAGCAAATCCTCGGAATAAACACTTTTGTAATATTTAATATTCAAGGTCGCTTCTATTGAATTTCGCTTACGTATGACGCAAATGCGTATTGTATTAACCCACCCCACTAAGGGAGTATTAGAATTTGTCTATCGAAAATTTTCGAGACGGGCGCTGGAAGGAATTTTAAAAATTTATAAAAAATTTTTGAAAATATGGTACGCACACTCGCCCAAGCAATGAAAGGTCCATTCCAACGTACCGGTACAACGTGGCCCTCAGCCGCAGATAAAACACTCCACTTGAGTTTTTTTAAGAAATTCTTTTCAAATAATGTTAGTTTTTCTTCTCCTAAGTGGAAGTTCTAATTAATTGAAAACGTTTCCTAAACACAACATTCATCCATACCTACTATAAAGCGCCTACCTTCGGTAGCTTTGGGATCTGGATCTAGTACCACTGAACGTATAGACCGCCCAAAGTATTGATTTTGATGTGTATTTATAAATCAAACAAGAAAAGCATTTTCGAACATATCCGTAAAAATTAACAAAATATAAACTTTTCTTTTGGTAGAGAGAGCAAACTTTTCCCTTTTTTTTGTAATGTTCGCATATAATTAAACAAAAGTTCGCTTTTCATTTGTTTTTTATTTTTCATTTCAATTTTATTATTGTTATTATTGATTCACTTAAAATATTTGTGTATAGCAAATACATTCGTAGATTATTATGAACTAAAGAAACACACGGGGATTAATAATAAAGAACAGGGAGGTGCTTAACAAATCGGAGGTGGAAGTTTCCAATCAATGAGGTTGAAAAGAATATTTCGAATCAATGGAAAGTGAACTGAAATGTTAGCAAGGGGTGCACTGAAACGACAGCAAAATTAAGTTTAAGTAAGAGTTTTGGCGCGTTGATGTCGCAAACAAAATTAAGCTTTACTGACAGTTTTATTTCTCTCTTCTTTAACGAAGTAGAAAATAAATATATATAAAGACCTTACATCGTAATTGAATTGAAATTATAATGGTTTCTTAAATACGCCTCATCGAATTAGGACGAATATATCATTGGTTTTATATATTTTTTATATATAATTTGTTTTTTATATGTAAATACGTAACTGCGTTTTTGCGTTTACAATTACAAGAATATCTTAGCTACTATTTTCTTTAAAAACCAATGAAATTTCTCAAATACTCATAGTGCGTCATCACCAAAACATGCTGTTCGTATGCCAGAAACGATAATAGCGGATAAATCACCATCGCTCTATAAAAGACTTTTGGGTACACCAACACAACTCTTTTCATTCCTGAATGATTGCCATTCTGAACGCACATCAACGAAATGTTCTCCTACATTCAATCTGCCTTCCGGACAATTCATATCGCCAGCTTGGTAATCTTCAATAATAAGTGATAAAAACAGCACATCTTGTTTGCATCTCTACAAAACTACTACTTACTAATGAATTGCATTTAATGTTTGAATTTTTATTTTAAATTGCGATTACGTAGATGGGCGGGGTATTATTTCTAAATTTGAAAATTTTAAAGAACAACAATTTAACAATTTGTGCATATTACGACCTACATAAGTTATACTACGTAATTGTGGCTACTAAAAATTGTTGAGATTATTGGATCTGCGGGTTGATAGTAGAAGGTAAATTGCTTCGTCTATACTGGAGAACTCGGCATAGAACCGTGACGTAAAGCCAGCCGAAAGATTAGTCCCTCATAAACTTTTTATAAACATATATTGCAAGAAGGTTTATGTTTTTAGTATTTTATAATGTTGAAATTAGTAAAAATAGCGATATGACATATAAGTTTACCGGGATAAGTTTGGATTACTTATTTCAATTTTTCAAGATCTCCCATGACAACACTGCTCAACTAGGCTATCATGACAACAAATACAATTATTGACATCTTATGACCAACATTTGTAAAGAGTTGCATTCGGTTGGTTTAAGCGACGTTCGTCGGATACACTGCTGACAGTTGTAAGGACGCAGCGTTCCTTACCCTTTACGAACGCTAAGAAATTGTTGCTTACATTCTAATATCACTATCTGTATACAACTAGTTTGTTTTATTAAACTATAAATTTGAGCTAAATCTTACATTCGAACTTCTACACTCTGTTTATAGTTTTGTTACCTTCACCCGATATATTTCTATGATTCAAATTATAATGCAACCTGGACCTGCTGTTAACCAGTGATTAGCAGTTAGGTATTGTCCGTGCAGAACGAGGTCCTTAAGGTAACAGTGTGTGCTTGCATCATTATTTTGTAGACTGAGGACGAAGGATACTGTAGAGCTCACTAGTCCGTTAGCTTGTCTACGCGGAACGGAGTCCTTAAGGTAACAGGCCTGCTCCTCCATCATTACCTTATGAACTTCCGTCCCGAAAGCACGCCATAGAAACCTTATCCCTTTGCGGAAGAGTTTGGCTGCCGGCTGAAATAATGGACACAATTTACGGAAAAGTTAAGTTCGGTTACGCACGGTTTATAATTCCCCGGCTACATCGAGTCTGCTCACTAGTACATGTTGGTTTTGTTTTCCTATTAAGTAACTTCCCAAATAACGTCATTCTGGTGTCGTATATTCTTCTTAAATTCAGTCAATATATATATAATTTTATACAAAAGCACGGTGGTTCCTTTAATGTACACAATAAATTTCTTGGAACGGACCGCTGAACAGCCCTGACCCAAACCCCAGGTAACCTATTACACAATTACATTTACCAAAAGAATACAAATGCCATTATTACCCTTAGGAGAGAGAATAAAAGGGGCAGACAAATCTTACCTAACTATGGTAGTGGTGGGTTTGACGTTAGCCGCAAAACTACTATGTACTCTACTCTATCCTATCCTACCTAAGGTCTTCAGTTGCCTACATTTTCATCTGTAGACCCCGTATTTGGGTGTCAGGCCCGTAAGCCTTACTTCCTCTAATAGAAGAATTCTAACATATTTCCATTTTACCAAAAGAAAAAAAAGTTTTAATATAAAACTTAAAAATTATAGTCTTTAGAACACTTCAATATAGAGAATATATATACATGGAAATATGCATACTGCATAACTTACGATTATATACTATCTTTGTATTGCGTAACTTATGATAACTGCGGGGAAATTGATGAAAAAGAAAATGCTGGGATGCTGATGAGGAAGACGTTCAATAAAATGATGGTGATGGTTGGTGAGCACGTTGCCACCATCATTGGCAATGTTAGATCAATTTGTTTGGTGGCTGAGGCGCAGCAGATGAATACTACATTGTTGATGACATTAACGAAGAATAGCAATTTGCGATTCGACGAAACAACGGGGTGTTACATTGGATGTTACAACAGCACTTTATGCACAGAAAAAATACGACCGTTTAATACATAGTCATTGGCAAGAATAACAATAGAAATATTAAGAATGTTTCAGCGAAGTATATATCATATTTTGATTCCGTCCCACATACACACTTTGTTCAAGTAGGTTTATGCGTAGTTTTGCGCACAGAAGCTTTTTCAAAAAAGAAAAAATTTAGTTTTCATAAAACCGTCTTAACTTGTTATAATTTGACGTATTCGAATGAATTCGCTATGATGAGATTTTTTGTAATCGAGTATTTGCGATATTTGATTTGTTTTGAGGTTGCTAATCAATGCAACCCTTTAAATCGTTTTAAATCACTTTTAAATTTAATCACTCACTGCCCAGTTCGTACTTGATCGGCAACCCTTGTAAATTACTACCTTGGCAACAATCTGCTCGAAATATATAATAAATGTATGCAGTATCCACGTATATTATTAATGGAGAGAGTTTGTCACCGTCTCATTTCATCTTTTAACTCACCGAGCGTGCTTCACAAAATTGGTACTTATACATTTAGATTGATTTTGCTGTTTTAATCGTTTTAAAATTTGATAATTTAACCAAGGACATCATAGCTTGTTAAAATTATGAAATTAGGTATCGATGTGGGCGAATAAAAAACTTTCAATCCTCGAACATCGTAGTAGTATTAGAAATGACAAATTCGCAGTTGTTACGCATAATTTCACAACTAACTGCAAACTTATCAACAAATTTTTTTTATGTGTGTATGTCACTGCCCGATGTTAGCTCGACATAACAGTTGTCAATCTTTCTTGACAATTGCTTTTCACTTCTTTTAAATTTAATTAACAAGGGAATAAAATTTCCAACAAAAATTCATTGTTTCATTTCTTACACTTTTATGTTTTCATGTATTATCTTTTGGTAAAGGTTTCTTCGTACTAACTTCCATAAAACAACATTGTTCGTGTTACATTTGTTGATCGGTTAATTGCTTTCTATATCATCATACCATTCAGTACAATTTCTTTTAAATAATCAAATGCTTTTTCGCTTTCCTTTCTGTTTGCCTTCTTTGCTTTAAATGAATACTGTCAAATTTAGTTATGCAATATTTCCTGAAATATTTTAAACCAAAAAATACTTCAAATAAGTTCACCCTTAATTATTTACTATAATATTTTTTACTTTTCGCATCTTTCTTCAAAGCTTAATAGAATATCTCTAAATGTATCATCAAATTTCTCTGCTTAATAAAGGGCGAGTCTTCAAATAAAAATGTTCACAATCCACCTTCTCATCATTTGATATCACAATGGATATTTCGCTTGTTTTGCTTTATTGCGTTTTTTTGCTTTTCCTCCAAGCTATGACCGAATAACTGCAAGATGTTAATGTAATCAGTTGTTTATTATTATAATTGCAGTTATTATTGTTGTAGTCGCTGCTGCTTTTGGCTCCTTTTTTTCTTCATGTTGACGCAACTCGCCAATATTCCTCAAGTATCATCAAATATCAGGTAAAAAATTGTAACGCCGCATATATAGGGCGTATGTGATTTATCTGTCTGCTAATAATATCGTAAAAGAGCACTAACTAATCTGTCTAAAATAGCGGATCACCGTTAACCATTCTTTTTATTTACATAAACCTTTCTTTTGCTATTTTTTGGTATAAAAAATCAGCTAACAAGAGCAAGGGAGAGGTTAGCGAAGACGGGACGAGAGTTCGATATTTGTGTGTATGTTATAAGGGTGGATTTCGCTTGTATCGAGAGAAAAGCAATCAGTCTGCTGCAAGCGTCCAAATAATCAATAACTCGTTGATAGAAAGAAAAGGATTGTCAAATGAATTACAACAAAAAAAGCAAGAAAACGACATAAAAAAAGTTACAGCCAACTTCATTTAAAAATAACATAAAATGTAATTATGTTCCTGAATAAATCGGAACATTGTTTAATTCTGGAGAGGAAATGGTAATATACTATTTTTACAGTCTTACATAGTGGCATCAAAAACGAAATTTGTGTGTGGCGATTAAAATTCGGAAGAAAACAACAATAAAGACGGTATACTTAAGAAAGGAACAATAATAGGCACTCTAATGTATTCATCAAAGGATATCAACATCAAATCAAACAACAAATTCTTTTTATTTATAGTGAAAAAAAAAAAGCTAACAACAAACAAATAGAAAAAAGAGCTTTATCTGGTGAGAAATTGAATATGAATACGAACAAATCTATTTGTATTATCTGAATAATGTACTGCAACAAAACCATGGGGTAACAGTAAGATCTATTGAAAGTGCACATTATGTACATGTCAACCGTACTAACATGTTCGCAATTTAAAACGAAGAGATACGAAACGAAATGATATCATGTTGTAAAAAAAACTGAAATGAAAATATAAAAAGGTGGCGATTGTGTGCTCGTATTGGGAAAGGACGGTCATGAGTGGGTTAACTGTACACGGTAATAGCAAGAACCACTACTTGACGGATAGACATATTGCAGTGACTGCTGACTAACCGGATGAATTATAAAATCAATCCCTACCAACTGACGTGACAAAACATGGCACTTCCCGATCTTTCATTGAAATGTACGGGTTCTCTGTAACAATAGTACGCATAAAGTCATTTATTCGTAAGTCAATCAAATAATTCTAAAGAGGTAACTAAAAAGGAACAAATGGCCTTTAAAAAAAGTTAACAAAATTCACTTCATTTAAATGGTGTTAATCTCACTTCACATATACTTTTGCCTCATATGTGGTTAGCCTCGGTATTGTTATTTGTTTTTTCTTTAATATATTGAAATATCATCACTCACGTTAATTGCCGCGCAGTGACTAAGTAAACCGCCACGTCCCAATTCGCCATTTGGTTCTTGTATAACCAGATTAATAAAAAAAATTTTTGCCAAAAAGCGCTAAAAGCAAATAAAGCGATGATGTATTCAACTTTGGGTGATAACAACAGCTGTTGCTGCCCTCTACCATACTTGGTAAATTACACGGAAATAAAAGAGCTTACGTTTGGCATTAGCATTGGTAGTTTTCAGTTAGTATTGATTGTTTAGGTTTGCATTTACAAGGGTAAACAACCAGAAATTCAGAACAATATAAATTCCAAGCAAAATTGTTTGCTTGCAAAGAGCTAAGTCAAAACAAAAAATCAAAACCACATAATTAACAAACAAAAATTACAAAAAAAGAAAATTGTTTAATTTAAGATTTAATGTTAATAAATGATAGTTTCGTTTTAGTCAATATATATTCCTACCATTTTTTGACGTGATTGGATGCGTAGGCGGGAATGCACGTTTGTCTTCAAAAGCCTAAACAAGGTGAAGCGCTTTTCAACAACCGAAAAGTCAAACATAGTTTAAATAGAACGCTGGTAAGTTAATTCGTAACGTTTTGGCGTATGTTCAGGTAACTGATTTGTTCATAAGTTTGCGATCATGAAATTAAAATATAGGAGGCTCATTTTACGTATCCGAGATCAAGCCACGACTCGCACGTACGGGGGCATAGGAATGAAAGAGTCCTGTTAGAAGACCATTGGGTTGGCGATCAAAGTAATGCTTCGCTCATTGGTAAGGAGTGAAATAATATAAAGTACTATGCGTCTTCATAATTCAATTATTTTTAGGTAATAGTGGATACGTAGGGTTGCGGTAAATGACATCGTACCTCGCTTACAATTAAAACTGCATACACTTTACAACTTCTAGCTTAAGGAAATTTTTACAATTCGCTGCTGCACAGAGCTTTTTGGTTTTATGGCGGCGACTCACAAAAAGTAATGTTTATATGCTTATTTTATATATTATTTGCCTTTATTAAATAATGACAGTGTTGCCAATAAATTTGTTATGTTTTAATGTACATTTATTGTTCATGTTTGCCAATTATTTCTCATATGTTTAGCTAAACTAAAAACAATAGCAACTTAAACAAAGCTTAAGAATTCTTCTTATTTAACTAGAATATTAAAAAGTCTGTAACATAAATGAAAGATGTATTTATTTTTGTCCTGACAGTCCCCTTAAGTGTAAAGCTGTTATCTACGGAAAGTTTAGGGCAACCTCGCGTTGCCACTTGAAGAGGAATGGAAGCCTGTGGGTTAAGCGTACGCGTTATAACTGAGCTAGCTAGTATGCGAGACGTGGGAGGAGTTCTATGTCTTACTCACTGACACTCCCAGGACGGTTACGGCAAAAAATTTGCAACATACTTGTCCCTTACCGAAGACTAGAAGGAAACCACCCTAATTAACCGTTCGGGGTCTTGCCTCTGGATCTACTCTTCACCCACCCTTCCTATTGGTTTCTTTTTTATAGTATTGTGGTCAAAACATAAATTTTTTTTCTGAGTTCAACTATTTCCAATTATGGCGTACGATACCCCCAGTGAGTTGTGAATGTGTTTGTTTAAAATTTCCAAAATCTTGAACGCACACAAATATACAATATTTCCATATCATTTCCATCCATCTTTAATAAACCATTACGAAAACACATCGGACCTAATTGTTCTTTAACCAAAACAAAACACTTTTGTTCATATTGGAGGTGATTAATATTCAGCCAAGGTGTAGTCCATTTCAAAACCAAAGCATTTAATATTTTCCAAAAACAAAGAATGGTTAAGAAGTGTGTCGTGCTTTTAGTTTGCTTGGTAAAACTATAACTGTTTTGATTATCTGCTTTAAATGTGTGTGTTGTATACAGCGATGCAACGAGACGCTGTTAATAATGCACTTTTGCACAGAGAAAAAAAACGGAGACACAAACTTTTGACGAAGGTTGCGAAAATTTTTAATGAATTTAGAAATATTTATATTTTATTATAACTGAATTTGCTTTACGGTTTGCAAAAAACGTATATAAAAAAAATATTTTTGTACATTTTGTCACTATTTTTTTTTTTTCATAATATTAATTTCCAATCTTTTTTTATTTTTATCTGTGGGGAAATTTTCACGTTTTTGTTTAATTTACAACAATACAATATAGAAATACACATTTTAAAATTTTTTAAAATAAATTAAACAATTTTGAGATTATCTGCATCGATTTTCGCCCAATTCGTCGTTTTCGCTCCTCTTCGAAGATCGAGAGCCAATAAACACCGTCAAAAATGACGTCGACACATCTCCCGGCATTAATTCCTTCTCACGCGAGAACTTAACAATCGTGCCAATACAGGGTTGCGTTGGTAACGGATTCGAGATCGTTGCGAACACAAATAAACATTAATTTGTTGTTTTAAGAAATAACACAATTGTTAGCTTAGTCAATTTAAAAAATGCACTAAAACTACCTTATACTCTATAAAACTAATTTCTTCCGTTTGCAGTCCTTTTCCTATTGATATAAATTTCCATTTTTTCTGTTTTGTGAAACCTAAGTTCGGCTTGCAGGATCAAACAATCTAACAAACGCAGTAGAATCACAACGGCAACTGATCCACATCTTAACAAAACATGGATTCAATTGCCACAAATGGAGCGCTAATCATTCCCAGCTATTGCAGAACATTCCACAAGATCATCGGGAAGTCAACCTTGACTTCAGCAGTGATGATAAGGAATCGATTAAAAGCCTTGGGCTCATCTGGCTACCGCAGATTGAGCACCTTTGTATCAAGGCAAAAGTGGACCCAATGAACTACGCCACAAAACGCTCTGTAAGCTCTGACTTGGCAAGATTAGTTGATCCACTCGGACTTTTGGTTCCTCTTGGAGTAAAGGCAGAAATATTTATTCAACACTTATAGCAATTAAAACTGACATGGGATGAACAATTGCCAGAAGTATTGAACACAACATGAACCAACTTCCGTGAAAATTCGCTCAGATTAGACAACTTGCAAATCTCGCGACATATCTTCAAGGGTAAGCTCCCAGCAACAATCCATTCGCACATTTTTTCTGATGCTTCCGAAAAGGCATTTGCTGCGTCATACATCCGAGCCACTTTTAAGGACGGCACAATAATGGCACGGTTACTATGTGAAAAATCTCGAGTAGCACCTCTCAAGAAGCAGACGCTTCCGAGATTAGAATTGTGTGCAGCACTCTTGGCTGCACAACTCGCATATCGATTACGTAAGGATATGCAGTTAAGTAATCTACCACTTTATCTTTGGACTGATTCCAAGCTCGTACTGTCTTGGATAAATTCACAATCTTCATCCTCTCAAACATTTGTTGGCAACAGAATCTCTCAGATTCAACCATTAATCCTGCCACAACAGTGTCGACACGTGAGGTCTAAGAATAATGCAGCAGACATTCTCTCAAGAGGATTACCAGCAAAGGCCCTAGCAGAAAGCCAAATGTGGTTTCTTGGGTCATTATTTGTACACGGCAGCCAAGAATATTGGCCTACACCATTCTTGCCACAATTCCAAATTTCCACCGATCTTGAACGAATGAAGGACCCTGTATGGTACTGACAACCACATGCGATTATGAGTTCGTTCACAATATCGATCACAAGGGTTCATTCGGCAAATTGCAGCGAATAATTTCCTGTGGTTCTGGTCCTGGGTTTCAGAGGTTCTTCAAAGTCTGATCTTACAGCACTCACTACCAAAGAAATTGAAGCGGGACTTATGGTCATAATTCATGCAATTCACAATTATGACTTCCAAAATGAGATCAAACAATTACAGAACGATCATGAGATTGCCTTCAACCAAACCTTTACTATTCAACCAGAATGAAGGCCGTAAATCATTAACAACAACATTGACGTCAGCATGTACAAGTCTTAGAGAATCAGAACTGTCGCAACAAGACCTCGTCAATGATAGCTCCACCGCAACCTTCAACTATACAACCACTATACTACTCAGCTAACTGAGCTAGCAACAATTCAACGTAAATTGGAGGTCATACAAGCAGCCAGAATTCAGCACCACGATAGCCCAATCATGATTTCAAGGTAGCATGTTCAGCATTGATAATCAGCGTAGCCGCAATCATTATCATATCCTGCAGTATGGTCTTCCTTAAGAAAGCGGTGATTGCACACATTACCGCTGCACCCAACAATGATGCTCCACAACATGAGGCAGCACCAACTCCAGCTCCCCGTACTCATCCCAGTCCAAATTTCATAGTCCAGGTGTAGTAAGGCATGGACAACCGAGTTAGTTGATCGATTGGCCAACGCGGGGGAGAATGTTTAGTTTTAAGTGTGTGTCTTTTGTTAGCATTGTTTATTTTAAGTCAACACATTTTATTCTTTTCATTTGCATATTCATGTTTAGTTGTATATGCACTTATTAACGTAGCTGTATTCGATTTGTTCATGCACTTTCATTTGCACAGTTATGTTTCTACGTTTGGCTGTTTCTGTATAACTGACCATAGACAACAATAACGCTGATTACATAATCCAGACCTTGACGTGTGTCGTCGTTATTTATATTAATTTGCTTATGTTGCATTTTTGTGACACACTTCAAGCTGTTCATATTTCTGGAGTAAACAAACGCAAAAATGCAAGTGCATCATTTTATATATTTGTTTTATTGTATAATTCTAAGTTAGTTTATAACAATTATAATTTATATTCCATGTTTTTACGAATAAACTTACTCATTGTCCACAAAACAATTGATCGTTAAATTTTGCGATTTCTTTCAGTACGACCAGACCCAACGTTTAGTCGAGGTGCCCGATTCCCTCTCTAATGGAATCCATAAACTGAATGACTACTGCTATTCAAATATGGCGTTGTAAGATACGCTAAACTTATCTACCATTGTTGTCTATTTTATCAACAAGAATATTGTCTGTACCCATTATCAACACAAACTTGGAAAAAAATTTAGTATCCACAGACATACTTGAAAACAGATTGAAAAGTTTAAAAGAATTCTACCAAGCTACATCAATTAACACAATACAACATAACAATCATTTTACCAGCTTTCTTTGATGTTTGCGGAAAAGTGTTGACAGATGACTTTAGGTGAGAAAGCGTGAATATCAGCAAAGTTGGTTCTAGTGGACTTTATGTCGGATTAAAAAGTGTTTTGAATGGACGGTAAGTTGGGTGAAACCTCAAGTTTAAACAAACGGTCCATTAACCATTTGCGTGAAATTAAATTTTCTATTTTCTTTACTGAATTGCTATAACTTTGAAATAAAATAGGAGAATGGGTTAGCTTCTGCCAACCCAGAGGTTAGTAGTATTCCAACTAAATGACAAAATAGTTGAGTTAGTGAAAGTTACAATGAAAAGTAGATTTTTCTTTCTTGAAAATCCTACAACTGCTGCTGTTGATGGCATTAACAAGGATCTTGCCTTTATTGTTCGAGAAATGATCGCCATACGAACAATGTTTTGCATTGAAATCTCGAGCTGGAAACACATTTTGTTCACCATCAAGAAAGTCACATATTCTCTGAATTTCATCGCGAAAAGTTTATGCATCAACGCTGGATGGAAAGTAGTAGTACTATGAAACTATTCGGTTTAAGATTCGTTATTTTGATGATAATAGTGTCAACAGAAGAATTATAAGGAGTACATCTGAAATTGATACTTTTTTAACTAGTATACTAACAACACCATACTTTTAGGTTTGGATTGGCAAACATGATAAACATTATTATGCTTTTAAATTCTAGCATAATGGTCTTTGGAAGATTTAAGCACTACAGTGAAAATACTGCCTTCAATGCTAAAACGTCGTATAGCTTTTTGCAAAGTCATGGCACCATTTTGGAATCACAGCCGGGCATTTCCAAGTTAAATGAGAATGACTTACTAAAAATGCAATTGGGCAAAGAGCCCATAAGCGAAATCATAGCCGAAGATGAAGGGAAAGAATCAGCTATGGTCAGCGCTAGCGATCAAAGCGAAGAGGAATTACAAACCAATACTGACGTACAAGTAACTAAGTAAGATTTTTATTTTTTGTTTTTTTCCCATTTTGCAAGTATTCTGCTCTTACATTGTGGGAACGCTTACCAATCTGGTCTCTTTGCCAATAGAAAGAATTCATCCAACGTTGAAATTATGTGCTACAAGTGGCTCGGGTGTTGAATTTACTCAGGATGATTTAAAGGTCTTTTTAAAACGTAAAGTGCGAGATCATAAATTAATTTATTCTGGCGGTGTCTATTTAAGTTTAATCCAAAAATCGTAAAATTCTCAATTTAATTTTCTGTATGCACCTTTAATTTTGGTAATTGCTATTGAGTTGACGAAGCTTTGATGATCTGCCGAACTGCTTACAAACGTATTCTGAGACGTCGACAGGCAATCAGTCGCAATCACGTATTTATTTGTTTTATCCCAAATTTGAAGAGCTTTATCTCAACCATTATTGCGAAATGGCAAATTGGATACCAGGCCATAAGAGCAATGAGAAGAAAGGAGGAGACATTTGTCTCCGCTTACAACTTATCAAATCACCAAATACGGCTGTTTATGTACTAAAATCGATTGCAATACAAATACTGCTAGCATTGCGCGGATCCCTTTATTATTTCCTTTGCTTTTTCAAGGCACCTTCTAAAGTAAATACACACATAATAAAACGATTTCAAATTATTTCTGGTTATTTGCTATATGATTTCCAAGTGTTCAATGGGCTTCAGGTCTGTTTAATAGGGTTTGTGTGCAATTTTTGTGAGCATAGCCGCCGTCACGACATTTGGTGGCTAATGTATCATTGGGAAATTCGACTTCGAAAATAATGTCGTTTTTCAGAAAAACTTCACTTAAAATACAAAAATCAATATTGAGTTCAAGTAAAAATCCAAAATTTATAAATTATGCCGAAAACTCTATTTTCTATCTATCTATATTGTAATAAAGAAATCATATTTTAAAGGAGCAAGGCTTCTTAAAGGATTTATTCGATGTATTTTGCACTTCATCATAGCGAGAATTAGCGCAATAAGAAATAAATAGTTTAATCGCAGAAATTAATCTTTCCAATCCGGAAGAAAGCAAATCAATGGTAGGAATCGCTGCCCGTTGAGTTCCTGTTACAAACGGCTCTGGAGATGGGCTAGAAGAAGGTTTTGAACTACAAGATTTTCTCTTGACAACAGCATTATATTTATTTGTCATTAGGATCTTATTTACGTCCTCATCATCGTTCTTTGAGGAAACAAGTTCATCAATGAGGTAGACAAGTTCATCAATGAAGGGAAATTCTCGTCGTACGATTTATCGTCAAAACACTCAAAATAATTGAAAGAGTACTTTTATTTCACTTCGTTGTAAGTTAAGTTCTTAAAGACCATTATAAGTCTTGTTTAGTGTATTGTCTTCATTTGAACGGTAAGGTGGACCAATAATCGTTACGCATTTGTCAATACATTTAGAGGTCTTGCCGCAATTAAGGCACCTGCCTTAGCGTTGCAAAACTTTGAGATAAGACCAAACCTACCATACTTAAAATATTGTTTTGAGGCGGTAGTCAACCGGAAGGATATTAAAGATTAACTTAATAGACTAAGGAAGGGATTTTACCTTTGGACTAAACCTTGTTATGAACGAATAAACTAATACCGTACATTCAACCCGTCGCACCATAGCTTAGCCAAGACGAAATCTAAAGCTAATATTCCGATGATGCAACAATCTGAACACTACAAATGGTAAAACATCTGCGATACTAAATTTTGCGGGATACGAGTAATTTTGTTTTGTGTAAAGTGGAAAAATGTAAGTGTAATTTGGGATACCGCAGAGTTCAACGATTCCACCGCATATAATTAAACAATAATAATAGCTCAATCATTAAAAATTCTATGTAGCATACTTAAAGAGCTCTTAACTAAATGTGGCTAGCTCGCCGAAATTGAGACGTCCATAAGAGAAATTTGCCTTACAGATTTTTTATAATTTGTATGTGTTGTAAGTGTAAGAAGAATGGTGTAAGGAGTAAACTTACTTCGCCAGCCAGTAACACACAAAGCAAATTAGTTAGAAAACATTTTAATAATTAAAATAAACAATATGTATAATAAAATTAATGGCAAATATGTATATGACAAAATGTATAATTAATATTTATGTAAAAAAAAATATGTGAATTAAAAATCAATACTAAATAATTAACTTAATTAACAAAATAATTTAACTCACCTATATAAAAACTCGCTGAATGTACATTCGTCTTTTTAATAAAAAAAAAGAATTTTTATAATTTTTTTTTTCCACAAAAAAACTAAACAATTAAGAGCTGCTGAATTAATGTAGTTGGTTTACTGGCAGCCATGTTGATGTCTTTGTTATATGAAATGTATGTCTATGAGTTTGAGTTTGCAGTTGGCATAGATTTTTAATCTGTCTTTTCCCCAAGCTTTACAAATGCATTATCGAAGGAGACGACTATACTGTCTTAGTGATTCAGCTTGCGATATCTGAACATATTCCTTTCATAAACACTTTGTTTCAAGTCGACGTCAGGAAAACTATTAACACTACCAACTGTGTGTGATGTGACCAATAATTTCGAAGGACTTGAACATGCGTTGCAGCCTATTGAGCGTCTTTATTTTCAAATGCGATAGGACATAGAGAAGACTTTAGGATTTTTCGTTGTTCTTTAAGGCTTTGACTCGTTCTGCAAAAGTCACCAAATCTTTCCATTTCTTAAGTTCTGCTGCGCAAATCCACGCAGTCTTACCGAAATTTGCGGGATCCGCAGGCCCTGTCTCAACAGTTTAAAGCATATCCGTAACGTTTAACAAATTTTACAATTGTTTTTTTTTTGATTATTAATCGATATGAATTCATTTGAAAGTCTTTTAAAGCAGATATTTTCTTTTCCCAATTTAAAAAGATTTTTATTCAAAAATTGTAAACGTCAAAATTTTTCTTTTTTCAATTTTAACGACTAATCACTACCAATTCAAAACAGAACTGTCGATTCACAAAAAAAAAAAAAAGAAACAAATCCAATCAAAAAAAAAACAATCGCCTCATTTTCCTACACCTTTAAGTCAATTTTCATGCTAGTCGTCGGAACAAATTCATTCTAGTCGTCTGCATTTCTCCTCCAAATCCTAATCGCACATTGCATTTTTAATAATTTCTTATGTCATAATTTATAGACATTTCGCACATTACCAAATCTTTCAGGTTCTTTATTTTTTAAATCATTTTATTTTATGAAAGAGTGAGCATGAAGAGCAGTGTTGAAAAGTAATCTATCCCTGCCCATGCTAACCGTTTTAAGTGCTTTTAAGCCGAATATCACAGAACTTCTAATGTATTCATACAAGAAAAGGGCGAAAGAGGTATTCATACCTTTACCATCAGCATTTTCAAAGGTATCAACAAACACAAAAAATTTCCCTGCATGCCAAAGTCATACGAATTGGTTTCAGGAGTTGGAATACCTTCGACACCCAAGAAGCCTTATCAACAACCCGGTTATTAAGCACAGTTGGATCAACACGGAAAGGACCAATTCAACAACATTCCCGGCCAATTTCGGTGTAGTGAATCCGCACAAGATTAAAGTCTTTTTGTTTAAAATTGAATCTTTATTTATTCATGTAATTCTAAGTTACTTCTGACCAAATTGAGGTAAGGTCAGTATCTTATATAATAAATAATTTAATGCTAACTTAAGCAATTAATACAATTAAAGTAGGTTATTACTAGAATTACGACTATGCGGGTTACAACTGAATTAGGCTGTCCCAAATAGGTTAGGTGTCACATTATGTTGAAATGTAAACTTAGCGTAAATTGTAAATCACGGTAGAGTGCGACAGATCGATAATGCTACATCGGATTCCTGTTCTCATCACTAATATTTAAAAAATAATTCTCAAAAGTCATCTTCATCTACAATAATCTGATCAGGCCTGATCTGTTTGTAAAGTGTGAGATTCGTTTCTATATGGTACTCCCCTTTGTGTCTATATCAACGATCGAATGTGAATACTCACAGAAAAATTCAGTACTTTACCTTTTCATACCCAAAAGAGAGTCAAAAATACTCATTCTTGTATAAGTTATTTAGGTATTTACAGGCACTTCCTCTCCATTTCTCATGCCCATGGTTTCGACAACAGGCAGGAGATAAAAATGGATAAGTCAATTGAATTTTTAAAATGATCGAAGACATTAACGATTTGTGAAATTTATGATCAATACTTCTAAATATTGCAAACGGAACACTCGGAGGTGGCAATCATTACAATATGAATATTCCTCAATCAGATAATACTTATACATTTCCTACTTTCTTTGGATTAACATATTGTTGAAATTTTGTACAACTAGATAAATTTGCAGTGATTTTTTGAGTTCCTTTTACAATG
Source organism: Glossina austeni (assembly GCA_000688735.1). Lineage (NCBI taxonomy): Eukaryota > Metazoa > Arthropoda > Insecta > Diptera > Glossinidae > Glossina > Glossina austeni. The sequence continues at coordinate 161,199 of KK502557.1, forward strand.
GCGGACGCATCTGAACCGGAACCAGTAGATAATATTGAAAAGCCACAAGGCGAGGGGGACGTTGACAATGCACCGAAAGAAGCCAACCCAGAAGAACCCAAGCCAGAAGAAGCCAAGCCAGAAGCAGCCAAGCCAGAAGAAGAAGAAGAAGCGGAAGAGGACTTCCCATTAATTGATTCGTCTGCTGACTATGCGGCAGATCCGGAGCAGGAGCGTAATTATGCAGATTACAAGAAGTTGGTCAAAGAAGTCAAATGTCAAACAGCACATCTAGAAAATATTAAAAACCAAATACAAACCATTGCCTGTAAGAAATGCAAGACGTCTTGTGAAGAAAAAGACCTTAAGGATTTGCAAAAATGTTTGGATCATGAAATGGAAAAGCAACGGTGCCTGGTTAATAAAATTATATATTTACAAAATTTTGGCTCTAGGCGCCGTTATAAGGAAATTGACTTAACTACAACGTTTGATGAAGACAAAATGACTTCCGATCCCATCACTTGCGAGAGTATGATGGTTAAAACGGCAACAGGCGCCAAAGAAGGAAAGAAAGAAAAAAAGGAAGAAGATAAAAAATAGTATCCCTCATTGTATATTTGTACAAATATTTGGAAAAACTTTTTTTACGAAAAGTACACATTTTTAAACCGTTGTATATTTTTGAATACGTACTTTGGAACTTTACAAAATAATCATATTTATATAAGTTAGTCGGGCGAGACAGGGACTGCCGCAAAATACTATGAATGCAGGGTTCTGGCGTAAGACAAAGTATAATTATTTCTTCTATTCAAATGAGTTGATTACAAGAATCAATTGAAATATCGTACTAATTTACATTTGCGGCAGTTGATCAATTGGTGTAGTGAACTTGAAATCTTCAGGAAATAGTTTGGCCGCCTCAGGATACATGAGTTTGTAAGATTGTCTTATTGTGACATCAGCCACGCCAGCAATGTCGCCAATTTCTTTTTGACTGCGCTTATGCTCAGACGCCTGAAAAAGGTCACGTTACTTTAAATACAACTTAATCTTTACAAAAAGTACAAACTTGCACTTACTTGTGACGCCATGTAAATAGCAGCTGCAGCTACTGAAATGGGTGAACGTCCAGGTACAATGTCCATCTCTACTGCTTTCTTGGCAATATGTGTTGCTGCACGTTGCACCGTATTTGGTAGATCTATAAATTAATGTTAGGAAGTGAATAGTTTATTTTCTACCGAAGAATTAAGCACAATAACAAACCAAGGTTCGCGCAGAATCGTGACATGAAGTCAGCTGTTGTAATCAAATCAACACTAGTCTCTAGAGCTTTTAAAGTTAATTTAAAGCAGCGTCCAATCTCTTTTTTACTTATCTTGCTCACAGCACAAATTTCTTTGAATGTTCTCGGTACGCCCTCCTGGCGACACGCGATGTAAAGACAAGCGGATGCTTTGGCATCGTTTGACCGTCCTTTTAGATTCTTGCCATCGTGAACCTAAAATTTTCATTTTCTTTGTCATATTTGAACACAAATTAAAAATGTTTTTCTCACTTGTTTGAAGAGATTATTTGCACGGTCAATAATAGTTTTAGGCAAATTAATTCGATCTGCCATCATTGAAATTTCTTTAAAAGCCGATATCAGTGATCTATCTGAGCTGCTCATAGTGCGCCTATTCTGGTATTTGGGAGAGCCAGAGGCATCAAAAGATGCTGATCCTGTACCAGGACCAATGATAGTGGATAAATCACCACCACTCAATAAAGGATTTTCAGGTCCGCCGACACGACTGGGATCCACACCACTTTTTTCATTACTAAACGTACGCCACTCTGAACCTACGTCAATGACGCGATCTCCTACAACCAATCCGCATTCGGGACAGATCATATCGCCAGCTCGATAATCTTCAATAAGAGGAGCATCCGGATGATAAAAGCAGCACACCTTGTTGGTATCTCTACGAAATTACTTATGAATCGCATCAAATTTTTAGTTTTCATTTTAAATTGTGATTACCTAGATGGACTCGCCATTATTTGTAAATTTGACAATTTGCAGAAAATTTGTGGCAATTTGTGCAAATTACGATCCAGTTAACGATGTTGTTAAAATTTATATTATATTTATATATTCCCTTTTCGTGTTTGTACAGAATTGCCAGCTGATTTTTTTAACTCGTGTAAAGAGCTTACAACACTGTTTGCTGTCAGTATACACGACCTTTATAGTAAACTATTCCTGTGAACATATATAAATTAAAAATTTTTATTCCTTTATTCCTCATGTGTCTTATTTGAAACATTGGCAACACTATCTTGCTGTAAATAAATATTTTGGTAGATTGTATTGTATTTGGTTTTGTTTTTGGGAACAATATATCTTATTTATAAAATATGGTTGGTTATTTATATAAACCATGAATATTCTTTTAATATTTTATATTAACAATTACTTATTTTTTCTAGCTGCCACTTTCACTTTTGAAGACGGCTCAAAATCATCCTATGGTAAGATATGTAAACAATTCATGTGTTAATTGCGAATACTTTCGTTTACTTAGATTGGAAGTCATAGAAATCTGGTTAATTTGGACATATAAGCTCATTTATTCGAGGGGCTCGGTATTCGCGCATCTATAAGTAGCCGAAAATATTGGCATATATTAATACTAAATATTTCATCAGCTTTATGAATTATTTGAAAATTTATGTTAGCTATATCTCATTGAACTAGTCCACATTTTTTTCTTGTCAGGGCTTTGTATGTGTTTACATATTTACAAGCATTTCTGAGAGCACCTGTGCAGCGTATTTTCATTAATTATTTTTTCCTTGCAGCTGGTTGAATTAAAGAACGGAGAAACTTACAATGGACATCTAGTTAGTTGCGATTCATGGATGAACATTAATTTGCGCGATGTTATATGTACGTCAAAGGTTGGTAATTAATTATATTTTTTCCCTAGGCCTGCTAAATCGCTGAACTAAATTCGTTGTCTAATTTTAGGATGGTGATCGGTTTTGGCGCATGCCCGAATGTTATATTCGTGGAAGTACTATTAAATATTTGCGTATACCCGATGAAGTGATAGACATGGTAAAAGAAGATGCACAAGCAAAATCAAGAAATCGAGCAGAAATGAGCAAAAGTAGGGGTGGCGCACCGGGTGTTATTCAAAGAGGTCGCGGAGGTGCTCGCAATAGTTTTAATAATAGAAATACAGGTGTTGTTGCCGGAAATGGCGCTTTACGGCCACCAGCTAACAATCACAGGTTGACGGCACAATCGAACAAGAATCGTAAATAAAAGTCTTATAAAAATAGGTGTTCATTAATTGATTATCTATAAAGAATGCAATGAAATCATCGGTAATAATTTTCTTTATAAGAAATGAACGTGGCTATTTTTTGGGTTATATATTTATTTGTACAATTTCTTTATTATTTGGAGAAGTGAAAAAAAAAGTTTATTGCGACTATGAATTTTTAAAGAAAATAGCTACGTTTTCTTTCTTGGCGAAAATACTACTTGCCTTATGAAAGTGAATTTTCAGACTTACAAATGGACATGGCTAGCTAGAGTTAGAACTTAAGCCAAAATGTGTTGACTCGGAAAAAGTGAGAGTCAAATCATAAATAACTGAAGATGTTTTAGAAGATGATGCGATATAGAGATTGAAACGCTGTAGATATTTACACGGTTCAGCATTTCGAGCTATTAACAAACTGCGTCTTATTATATTATTTTATATTACATTATATTATTTTATATTATATTATATTATTTTATAGTATATTACATTATATTATATTACCTTATATTATACTAATTTATGTTATTTTATATGTTATATTATATATATGACATATTATTTTATAATATATTTATATACTTCATTAGGGCGTATATACTTTTACATATTTTTGATTAATTTTGCGCACTTGGTTTGGTGAGCAATCAATGTCAATAGAAACCAGCTGATATTCACATGTTCATACTCACTTCTATCGCTTTAAGAGAACTGCGTCGTCAATTTTTTATTTTAACAGAATAATGACCTCGATTTCTCACTTTAACGGCGATGGCCCTTCGATTTCTCTCGCAATCTATTTACTTACTTACTTTACTTACTTTACTTACTTTTACTTATTTACTTTATTCTGACTTACATAACGGAAACGAAGCGTTGCAATTTATTGAAGGCAACTCTGTGGTCTCTCCATTCTCCACAATTGGTACTTTTTTTTATAAACTTTGCAAAAACCAGCTAACGGTTTTTATCGAGAAATTAAAGCCATTTTACAAGTGCAGAAAGAAATTGTAGGAAGTGAACAATTGCGAACAAAATAATTAAAAAAATTTAAAACTATCGAAAGCAAATATAAAACAATGTTTTACGAATATTATAAGAAAAATTAGTGTAGTGTTTAATGAATTAATTTTTTGAAGAGAAAAATTTTACGAAAATTAAATTTAAAATTTGTGTAGTGTTAGTCTGCCATAGTTTAACAAGAGAATTGAAAAAGAAACAAACCAAAAAGCTTATGAAAAGTGGTTCTACTTACGACTAGTTTGCCTACTCTGCATCAAAGCATAGATTTAATTATTTCAACAACCAATTTTAATGTGCACATTATAGTGAACCTAACAGACCTAGTCCAACAAAAAGTTCTATGAGAAAAGTTAAATAGTATTGAAGCGTGGTGCTTAAATAAACAAGAATAACTGTTAAAGTTTAAAATGGTCGATTGAAAATGTATGAAATTAAAGAATTAATGCTTTGGCGTATTCTGCTGCTAGTCGTTATATGAGAAAAAATGGCAACGCTGTTCTAGTTTCTCTGTTAAAATGGCATCACTGTTCTAGCTTCTCTGTTAAAATGGCAACACTGTTCTAGTTCCTCTGTTAAAAAGATAACCTGTTTGCGTTTCTCTGTTAAGGTTCTCTGTTAAACGGGAAACTTGTTTGCGCTTCTCTCTTAAACTGACAAAACAAGAAGTGTGGCAAAGTAGCAAAGCAATTAAGAAGAAGAAACTCTGGGAGGTGAGCAAGAATTGGAAGAAAAACAAGAAAAGGCAATAAAAAACTTTTGAAATGTGAGTTTTTTTATTTATTTTGTGACCAGCAACTGAAGAAGCCAATGTCTTCTTAAAAATCTCTTACGCCTCGTTTAATTTATTTTCAACATATTTAAAGTAATCCATATTTTTCTAACATCATTGCAGATACCTTCAGTCTGGTGTCCTTCAAGCTTCACGATTCTTTTTATTTAATTTATACATTAAAGATCTCCCCTCAGTGATTAAATCCAGCCAGATCTTAATGTGCGGTGACGATGTTAAACTTTCTTCTTGCTTCTCCTTGGAATCGCAACTGTATCACCTTCAAACTGGATTAAATAATTTGGTTAGATGGTGCTCGTTAAATTTTATGAAATTAAATCTAAAAATCTAATCCGTCTATTTTTACAACGATGAGAAAATTCCAACCAAAGGCGGACAGAGGGATTTAACTAAACCAACTTAACACTTTGAAGAAAATGATATGAGCAGCATCAGTTAGTTTAAGATTTTGGTCCTTACGGCCACCCATGTCTTACTGGTTAATTAATTTCTTGTGTAGAGAGCTTAATATTTTTAAATCATAAAATTTTTTGCTTGTAAATATTCCTTTAAAAAAAAAAATAAAAATATTTTATTCCAAAAGTCCCTTGTCTATGACCTGACTTCCTCCTACTCATCACTTCAAGAATATAACCATATAAGTTGTTAAATCCACTAGAGGCTGTTAAAGGTCAAGGACTGAAGTCTACAATACGAAAAGGGTGATTGGAATGAGTTGACATTAATATACTCCTCTAGAATATAGGGTTCTTAAAACAGCAAAAATAAATTAATAAAGTGATTTGAGTAATAATTAATAATCAAATTAAAAATATATTGATTAATGGGCCAGTATGTTCCGCTCGTACTAGAGTTCTTAAGTAATAGACGAACACACGCACTGTATTTTCACAGTATGAAGAACAAGAATAAAAAAAAAAACAAATTTAATATAATTAAATTTAAAAGATTGCTCGTATAATAAAATAAAAAAAAATTCAAACAAATAATAATATACGTTTAATTATTATATATATAGGTGTTATGTAGATTCAATTGAATCAGTTCAAAAGCAAGTCTTGTTGTTTGCCCCTTAGGAATTTGGGTTGGGACCCCCAATTCGCCCACAATACTTGGTAAAATAAGCTTTAATGTGCCTAACCGCTACAATGTAAATATAATTATAAGCTATTTAACCCGTTCAGAGTTGTTTGCAGAATAATGTCTATCACTTAATCTCAATATCGCATTCTTAAAGTCTCTCAAAACAACTTTGCTTAATACGCTCGATTTTCCTATGTCGTATTTAAAGTATCTTTTTACCTTAACATCTCATTGTTATTCGAATATGAATTATTGTTTGCTATATCAGTTGATAAACTTTTACATGTTTACGATAGCTTTGGGGTTCACTTGGTAACCAGCAAAAAACACGGAAAGCAAGAATGTTCTCAGTTTTGATTGCATTGTAGACTTGTCCTTCTCTCGCAAATTTGTTTTCGCTTACTTTGTTTTTGTGAAAGAATCCTTATCGCAGGTACTACGAAATTGGACCGTCGAATAAACCGTCAGACGGACATACTTAGGTACATTCCGAATTTGACATGGGTAAAGAATGTATATACTTTATGATGTTTTTGAAATTTGCTTCTGACGGGCAGATGGACACGCGGACATGCTTAAATCGAATCAAAATTTTGATACTCATCAAGAATGTATATACTTTACGGTGTCTCCAAAACCTCCTTGTGGACGTTGCAAACACTTTGACAAAGTTAATCCTTTTCATTCGGTGATCGGTGATAAAAAATAAATACACAATAGAAATTATGTCAAAATTTAAATGTATTTATTTAAATCATAATAATAATGATTATAACAATTTTTTATATAAACGTATATGAATATGTCCATCTGACTGTTTCTTGTATTTTAAAGTAAAGAATGAGATAAATACATACAAACAGTTAAGTGTTTATTACAAGAAGTATATGATTTCTACTTAGGATATAAAATTTTGGATATGTAGTATGCCGTCAACAATTCAGAAATCATTTACGAGTCTTCTTTACACCCACCACTTAAGTATGACGATGTACTAAATTTGCCGCCGCCGCAAAATTGATATTGCAAATAGTATAGCCCTGCGCAGCTTTCCGCGCGTTCGCTTGTCTGTTTGTTATGGTCGTCAAAACTGCCGTAAAAAGTTGAAATTTGGTTGTTCATCACAGACCGCAGACCGACCCGAACAGCAAGTGTGAATCGGTAGTACTGAAGACAAACTTGGTACAAATGTTTCCTAAGGACATAAATATAAAAAATTTTGAGCGGTCATTTGATGAACAAACAATTCAAAAATGGTTTACAATAGTTATGCACACGTTTGAAGTGGCGAGTTCAAGATTTGCCTCAAAGCGAATGGTATTTTCTTACTTGTCTTTTTTTAAAGAAGTTACGATAAAAAACTCAAATTCAATAAATTAGATATGGATTATAAATACGTTAAAGCTTTTAACATATATACATATAAATATATGTAAAAAAAGCATTTATGTGAAAGTAATTAATTATATCTGTATAGCATATTGTCTTTTATAGAATCAATAATAATTACTCATCATATTTGTTAATTAAATGTAAAAATAATTGAGTTATTTTTCCTAATATTTGTTTTCCATTTACTTTTTCTAGTTTAATTGAATTTTTTACTAATTTTGATTTAACAAATTAGCGCTTATGTGAATTGAATGAATATTTTAATTGCTTCTAGAGTATCTATTGCAGTGGTTGTGTATATAAAAATGAAGGCACAAACTTTTTACCATACAGCTTAAATGCTCTTTTCAGCAGCTTTTTTTCATTACAATATTTAATCGATTAAGTTCAGGAGTATCTATGTAGACTGTGTACGTTCAGTTGTGATTTTTCATTTCTTTTTATTATTTTTGGTCCATTATATATATTATATTTTACTATGTATACAAAAAAAGGGAGGGAAATAACCTTACCTCCCCCACCGCGCTCGACTATCCTCTAAATAAGCTTTATCCGATAATAACACTATTACTTAAAACTTATATTTTTCTTGCATTTTTTACTTAAGCAGTACATTTAAGCTTAACGAAATTTAATTAAATTATTTTAAAGGAAATATTTTATGCCTCACGGAAATTCTAATTCAAGTACTTGAATGAGTCCGACAAATGGAAAGTTATTCGAGTTACTATTTGTTTTTACATTCGACAAATTCTGGTCTCCAGAAAATATCAACCGTGCTAAATAATGACGGCTCCATTGGTCGACTATTTGCTATACGGAGGCAAAGATACGTTGTTGCTTAAAGATATTCGGTTACCCTGAAGGCTTATATATGAAGTGGAAGCTGAAAGTTCTAACATGAGTAGATATTATATTTTAAGTAGATCATTGCAACATGATGGTGTGGTCTTCATTAGTATAAAATTTTGAATTAATTAGTCCGTCTGTCAGATCGAACCATACGTGGGATGCGAAGCTGAAACTAAAAAAACCAGATGATCAGACCATATATAAGCCCAATGAAAAAACTTTATACAAATCTCCCCTTAATGTCATAAGGCCAAAAATGAGATCTTGTCTATAGAAACTTTCTTTGTTTGTAAAAACTTTTATACGACAAAATGATCTTATTTCATCGAAATTTCCCACATTTATTTAGCGTACGAAAATATAATTTTTCTCTGATTTTTGTCAACAAATAATCAAAAGGGTAAATTATATTTATGCAACTTTCAAAAGTAGGGCGTTATAGAGCAAGCAGCCGTAAAAATAGTTCGATCCAATTCATTGTCCACACAGTTTGAGGCAAAGTACGCTAATATTTCAAACTTCATTAAAACATCTCAAATGTCGTGGTGTGTACCCTGAAAACAAAAATACTTGGACGCACGTAAGCCGCACGTAAGGGAGATAAATCGACTATTATAATACGTTGGTACGTTATATACGTATGATACGTTATAAGTTGCTACGGGTTTCAAATATATCCGCAGAAATTTAATATACCCTTACCACAGTTATGTAGATTATAAAAACATATATACACATAATCCACAACTGATGTTAACTGGGTGCTCTAAATATCGTCGTAAACCTGATCATAACCAGGTATTAATCCTTTGCACTCCTAAATTTGTTTTTTTTTTACCCAGCAGCAACTCTGTAATTAATTCACAAAGACGGCAAAGGAATGATCTCAATTAGAATACGAAATAAGAAAAAACGAATAATATGATCAAAATGTTTAGAACCAGCTAAAAGCGCTTGTGGAGCAAAGTAATGAATTCTTTATTTGATTTGTACGGACTTGGTTTACTTTTTTTCCCGTCAGTGAATATTTTAGAAATAGTCAGGGAAGTCGAAGAAAACATTGAAGGAACAGAAAACTAATAATTATTTATCTCCAAGCTAAGGAAGTTTTATAGCTTGGTTGAAAAGTGAAATACATATGTGTCCAATGCTAGACATAAATTTGAATGAAGTGTTTTCACGAGCGCAATTACTGCGCTTCCTTTTATTAGAAAATTGGTGCTACTAACTGATACTCGCAACAAAGGACACTCAATACACGAAACATAAGAAGAGCTCAGAAGTGTTCGTGTTCTTCATTCTGCGATGGAAATTCTGTAATTCAATACTTGGTTGAAATGTTTTTTTATACAAATAATCTAAAGTAGCTTTAATCATAGATGTGTTTTTTCAGTTGATCAAGTCTTCCAAAAAAGTCTTTATATATAAATGTCCGCATAGGGGGCGTGAATTTATTAGTAATGAACGTATAAACGTATGTATATTTTGCAAGTCTGTTTGTACACGTTTTAAAAAGTATATTTATTAAAAAGTTTTCCTTTTTCACTATCCACTTATACAATACTAGTACTATTTAGTTGATGCAAATAGTTGATGTTCATAAGTACGTATATATAATATAACCTAATATATAAATGTAGTTGAATTGTATTTGTGACAATTTGTGCTTAATTAAGCAATTAACTATTTAAAAGTTGCTTTTATTACAGCGGTTATGTAATGTTTATATAAATTTTGCATTCATTAGAGAGACAGGCTGTAAATGTATGAAAAGAAAAAATAAGTGGTTGATTGGTTCAGAATGTGTAAACAATTTTATGTTGATTTTCTTCTTTTTGACATTTTTAATCGTGATCATTCTCAATCCAATCGGATTTAGCCCAGGATGGCAGTTCAGTTTCATATTCCCAGGCAGGACCCTTTAAAAGGACATTTTGTATGTGATTAAATTTTAAAGATTCGCTTATGAGCTTTATAATTACTTTATATGTCCAAGCGTGTAAATACATAACGAGATCCTTTGGTTTGGGGTCCCGGTAGCGTACTTTACATTCATAACAATGCTTATCTGTCGTCATTTTCTCAGCATTAAATGCCATGTCTGGGGACTCGTGACCAGTTTGTGTGGCAACAGTAACCTAAATTTGCGCAAAGTTATACATTAAGTAAATTATGCATATACGCCTACGCATACGCATGCATTCACGTTTACCTTAACGTGCAAATTTGCACTTTGTCTTTTACCATTAATGGTGCTATCGCTGTTGCAATTAACACTGTCTTCCTTTTCTATGGCCGTCATTGATGCAACAGAATTTAAATTCGCGGAATTGACGCATAAATTTTCGCTGCGCACCTCTTGCGGTTCGTTAACGTTTTCATTCGGCGACGATTCTACAATTCGTGGGCTGTCCGTGCAAACAGGTGATGCCTCACGTGAGGCTGCCTCTGAATCATTGTCACTTAAGCTATTGACTGCAGAAAAGAAGATATGAAATGATTTGGAATATGTTGATATTTCAATGATGTGGAATACGAATGATTTCCTTACCTTTTGTTGCACTGGCAAGACGTAAAGTATCCGCATCGCAATCACTTTTAATCGATTTAAACATTGACATATCCGAATCACCATCTATACCCAACCAGTTTTCAGCGTTGTGGATGTTAATTAGATCACGAACCAATTCATCATCCGTTTTACCGCCAATATCACCGCCACGACCTTTTAACGGCCCAAATACATCATGATTATATAAGGGATCATTGACGACGGGATAACCTAAAAAAAAGTTTAATTCTTGTGACATGTCCATAAGATTCTACATTCGAAAAACAAGGGAAATATTTTTATTAAAAATAGACGCGCTTCGAACATTAATGTGAACTTTTTTTTTTGTTAGATTGGCTATTATTTACATTTGACAGAAGTTTAATGTCAATGTTATTCAGATTGTTAGCTTATAAATTAGGGCCTTTTTTGTAATTGCTCTTTAAAACAGCCAACGAGCTGTCCTTAATGGTTTTTAATGATCCAAACATATGACCAAGAGGTCTTTTCGTTAACCGTGCTAGAAGGAAATACCTTCGTAGAGTTGTGCAGCTTTAAAGTGAAACAGAAAGTGCACACAGGTTCATTGACAAATGCATGTGCAATTTTTGGATACAAATTTAATAATAGCTCGGTTTTCAAATATTTCTTCAGCTTATCAATATGCAAAATCGCGTCTTTATCCCAGAGGCCACCAGTCATAATCTTTTGAAGATCATTTTGATATGCTCAATCTTCGTCGAGAACTGTCCATGAATTCACGTCGGAATATGAAATTTGGTTCCGTGGAGACTTGTAATAGATTCAGATCTCTCAGCGGTAATTAGTACACTATCTAATAAATCATATCACTCGGTGAAGTAATCTTCGAAAATCGATTGGGCATCGTCATCAATAATTTTCCCCTTTTCTTCATCAGATAGCAAGTCCAGCTCCTACTTTGATCACCTTTCGATTTGTTACGTTATTATCCTTACAAGTTGTCGCACAGGAAGGCAAATGAAGTAAAGGCACATCGCCTGGAAAACTGTTGATCACGTGTACTGGTCATTTAAACTACGCATTCTTTATTGGGCTGTATTTTTAAACTAACACGAAACAAGTGAGAAAAGTCGAGACCGAATCTTTTATACCGTCACAGTTATCCCAAAAAAAAAAACAAAATAAGTAAAAGAAATAAACTTTCATGCTCTCTAATATGAAATTTTCTATTTTCAAAATAATAGTTTTTATTGCGTAGGCGGGTGAGAGTTGTAGGCATATCCTTGGAAAACTCTAAGTCACTTCCAAATTCTTTTGGAAATCTGTAGGGAATATATCTATTTTTTGGCTGACGGGAGCATGTTTACCACACATGCATACATGCATACCACACAGTTGCGCAGAAAGACGAACAGGCAGACAACTGACCCAGAAAAAAAGGTATTGAAAAAAAATTAAATTTTGATGCAATATAATATTGGGTAGGCGTGGTCAATTTTTTCCATTTTTGTGCAGGTGTTACGCATCGCCCATAGAATATGCATTCAAATTTTTGTACATTCACTTACTATATCTGTTTTTGTTCATATGCAAACCATTCCAATTGAAAATCTTTATTAGCGAACTTATTGATACGATTTTACAGTCATGCAGTTATTTCCTCGTTTTAATGCGGATCAGTGGACGTTTGAAAACTCTGACCGATCTTGGCTTTGATTTTTTATAGCCTACTCCACTTGTGGTACACGATCTATTTAGTTTGTGCACACGTATGTAACATCCATAATGGCTTACGATAGACCCACCTTTTATTACATTTTGCAATTCTTAATCGATCTAAATCGAGCGCAGTTGCGCCGATTATTAAAGCAAAAAAACATAACAGATTGAATTGATTGAACAGATTGAACGAGACACTTGGCCTCATGCACGAAAACATTGGTTATATGGACTGGTATGTATTATCACTTTTGCAGCTTGTTTTGGTTTTGTCCTTTTTCTACAACACATTTACGATACACAGTTATATAGTTGTAGAGTTTATGCGAATTTTTAAGTACACATATTTTTTTATTTGCAAAATTTTTAAAATTTAATACACGATATAAGCAGATGATGGGTATAAAAAGATTCGATGTAATTCGACGCCATTTTTTTATTCTTTTCCGATATTTTGCTTTTGCTGTGATTTCATTTTGAGTATAGATTTCATTCGTTTTACTTACCTAAGTACTGCAAGTGTACACGAATTTGATGCATACGACCAGTTAAAGGCTTGCACAGCACCACACTTGTTTGTCCGTTATAGGAAATCTTCTGAAACTTTGTTGTACAATCTTTTCCCTTTGGCGACACCTTGCAAACACCAATTTTATAGCTAACAACTTCGATTGGTTCCGTGCATTCGATGACTCCCCTAAGAATAATTTAAGGTCAATAAGAGAAACACGAGAAAATAAAGCAAACACAGCCACATGAGAGGCAATAAAATACTTGAACATTTTAATGGAATAATTAAATACCTTTGCGACAAAAAACAAAAAATGAAATTAGAAATAAAACCAAAAAATCTCGAACAAGTGAAATGTTGATTAAATTAATCAAAATATTACTTCTTTTTTTTGTACACAATGCAGGAGATTTGTTTGATTTGTCATATGATAAAAATGAAGAGCGAAAAGCTGATTTCGAAATTTTTATCTATTGGGTAGAGTTGGCTTAATAATATAATAGAGCATGTATGACGTTAAACTTTATCTTCTCTTTCTCTGTCATATATCAGCTTATTTCTATGGGGACATTTATATGGGAAGGGGTTGAGAGCATGGTGCGACCATTCGATGTCAATTTTCTATATTCATTTGGTTTGCGAAAGTACTAGATTTGACAAATTTTGTCCGAGGCGTACAACATGTGGGAACATTTTCTCATATAACGGCATTTTTAAAATAAGGGGTTACATGGGCAGTGGTCGTAAATATTGTCTGTCCAAACTGATCAATAGCATACTACCTTGGACTAAAATATGTTAAATTTTTAATATTACATTACATTTCGACAATGACGACCTTGAACACAAGTAAAAGTGGGCAGACACCAAGCAAATAGACGCAGAAGCACTCTTGTCCTTGGAGCAACCGCGTGAATCAATTTGAGCTTTTTCAACGGTTATAAATTTCTATAAAGCGCCAACGTTTTTTGAGGAATTTCAGTAATATGAAAAGGCTTTTTATATCCACCATCGAAAGATGAGGGGCATATTCATTTTGTCAAAACGTTTGCAACGCTCAGAAGGAAGCATCAGAGAGTCGAAAGGCTATATACATTCTTGATCAGCATCAAATTCTAAATCCATTTAAGCATGTCTGCCTGTCCATCTGTGTAATGTCGGTTGTAAACATTGTCCTTGCGGCAGAAAAGAAGCTATCGACTTCAAGTTTGACAGAAACATTGGAAATTCTTGCATGCAGGTCGGTATTGAAAATCTTCTAAATCAATATAAGGGCACGCCCACAGCACCACGTATACTGAGAACACTTTCGTATTTCAAAAGGCCGGTTTTTTGGTCGCTACTCATTAACTGCAGCAGATAAATCTGCGAAAATTTTAACGTATGTCGTATGGGTAATGCTGTAGTAGCGGTAGGAAAATGGGAAAATTTAACCAAGCTTACCCAATATTGTAGTCTATTAAAATTTAATTTTTTTTTCAATACCTTTATAACGCGCAATCACAAGCTTCAAAAACTGCATAAAATGTATAAATTTTTGGGCATCTTCAAATTTGGAATGCACTTAGGAATGTCAGCCTGTTCGTCTGTTTATCTATCCGTCTACCCGACTGTGTAGTATCTGTGATATACATTTTACCGTTCGCAAAAATGAAGACACAGCCTGTAAATTTGAAAGTGATTTAAGCTTTTAAAAGGACACGCCTACAACGCTCACGAGCCTAAGCAACGAAAGCTTTTATTTTGAAAATATAAAAAATATGCGTCGCCCGCTTCATATTATAAAACATGAAAATTTGTTTCTTTTAATTTTCTTGTCTTTTCTCGAATATAATTTTCATAATCTTTGTATGTCGAAAATCCTTCTCAATTCTGTATTCAACAACGCCGACCTGTACTAAAGGCTGCGCGAGATTCAAAAACGTTGATGCTGTCTTTTACGTTCATATTTGAAACGAGGAAATTCCAACACTATACGCATTAAATATATATAAATATAAGGTTTTTAGCTTGCACACACACTCACAATAAATTTTAGAGATGAAATATCGAGTGTGATTTTAAATAGCGAACATTACTGGATGCAAATATCGTACATGCCATAATTTAAGGCCGTCCTCCTCGTTTCAAAAGGAAGTCGGCATAAAAAGTTTCTCCTAAGCTATACATAATTTTCGTTTTATTTAACGCTAATGGCGACCCCATTATTAAGGGGATTTCGCATAATATTGGAAACAAAGAGAAACTAGTGTAAAACTTTTTTTCTTCTTTGGCAATAAAAATCGCATTAGTCTTATATATGCTTAGAATTGATTAAAAGCTTTTTACTTACTCTGGAAAATTACCCTCAACGCGACAAATGTACTCTTTTTGTACTTGACGATTGCGTATCTGGTGTTCCATCTGGCGAGCTTTCTTTGGACTGCGGCCGAATAGTAAGAGCCCTGATGTTAGACGATCTAGACGGTGTATGGTTCGTAAATTTTTCAAATTGTATTCCTTGGCTAAAATGAACACCACCGTATTATGACGATATCTTCCGCATGGGTGAACCTTTCGAGCAAACGTATACACGAAGATGTTAATCAGAATGACAGCAAGAGTTGTCAAATAATTAATTTTTTTTTTTTTTTTTTTTTGGGAACACTTGGAAACACAAAAGCCATTATATATTAATGAAAATGCATTCAATTTAGTTTGTACGTATGCAGTTCTCATTGTGTTGTTGCTTTTAAATGTTAAAATAGAAGGTTTAAATCGTGTGATATTTTTTATTGTTTTCCATTATTTAATTAAATTTTATATAAGTATTTTATGTAAGTATAATTTCTTATAAAAAGTTCTCTGAAAAGAAATCAACTGCAATAATGTTAATGACGTGTGTTAGTGTTGGCATATATGTGTTAATGAAGAGTGAATTCATGCAAAAGCGATTTTTTTAAATCAGATAAAACCAGAATGAAAAAGGTAATAATAGCATTTAGTCATGTTATGTCGACTCAAGTGCTTTTATAAAACAATTGTATTCATCCGTCGTTTCAGTATTGTGCGACAATGTGTGGGTGCATGTGTATTTAACAAAAATAATGAAAAACTAACAATCGAAACGACAACAACCACTATTACAATAAAAACGACTTAGATGGCGGTCATTAAAGCCACTTACTGGTATTGATGCCGGTTTATTCACAACCACAATGTCATCGTCCATGTGCACTATTGTGATTGGTTGACTAGTAACTGGAACTTCATGTCTGCAAATATACACACATACAGAAAAGTGATGAAAGGACTGATTGTTGATTAACTGGCGCTTGAATACGAAACGATTCGTTAATGTGATAATCATGATATTTTGCGTATAAAAAGTATAGAATGTGTTAAAAAATAATTTCGCATTGAGAAGTACGGATCCAATTGAATTTTACATTATACGTCATTTGGAAGATTATCCCTGTTAGTTTTTCTTTTCATTTTAAGCTAATTTGAAACGGGAAAGCACTTAAAGTTAAGCTTTTATACAAAGAATTTATAAGTTATAGCAACTAAAATAATTCGTGTGTTTGTCGTACCTGTGCACAATATTGGCCAACAAATCATTGTGCTTTAAACGATAATCAACCGGTACTTTCTCATAATTAACGGTTAATGTGCCCGATTTGATACAGCGCTCGTACTCCTCGGCAGGATGCGCACGAAATTCTCGTGAAAACACGTCCAAAATTTTTTCACCAACCCAACGTCCTTTAGTGAATGTTGTAAAGGTGAAGTAATACGGATACACTTTCCGTAAACCTTTAAGTAAACAATTTTCTCATGTTATATATGAATGGCATAAAAGAAATAATGTACGTACTCAAAATCAAAAAAAAAAAAAAAATCTATTCGAACGATTAAATTTGTAGTGATTCATACAAGGAAGAAAAAGCAATATCAGACTGTTAGTGTAAACTCAGAGTAAACCTTAAATAAGTTTTACTGTGGAGTCACTTTTACTTCTTGCATCATTCCAAATCATTGATACATATATTGTGTTGTAATTGTATACCTACGTTAGAGTGAGACGATTGTGACTGCTTTCACTATGAGTTAGTTATAGCTATTTGTTTCAAGCTTTAGATCATCTCACACTATAGGTTGTAAATTGTAGTTTTTGTCATTTTTAAACGTGTTTGTGAACTAATTACGTCCATTTTTGTATTACAAGGTTTGTATGGCCTTGAGAAACACTTGTCTTTGGAGTAATATCTGCTTTAGGTTGCAAGTCACAATTTCCTACCTTTTGTGGACATGTTGGATCCATTTTTAATCTTCATCTATGGTCACCAACCATTAATAATGGCCACCATTATAATCGGATAAGCGCGACCATTGAATATTCCGCATCACATTATATGGAGAATGTTCGTAAAAATTGTCCCATCGATTCCATTTTCAATAGGGAGCGTCATTGAGCAAAACATATTGAAAAATCGATATATCTTTACGATCGTTCTCAAAATGACATCTATCCTGTATTGAAAAGTCCATTTTATGAAATATATTGCTACTTTTAACATTTCTCGACAAAAATCGGTGAAAAATATTTGGAAGCGTGGAAAATTTAGATCGAATGGAACCACTTTCTGAATTCCCGCCGGTCTAATTTTTAGGTGCTTTATGACGTAAATAGTTAAGGAATAAGTCAAATTCTGTGATAAAGAGAATTAAGCATAGTGAGCCATCTATTGGGGTCTTTTTTTTTTTTTTGGGCCTCCAAAAATCGCTTTTTATAAACAAATTCTGAAATTCGAACTGTAGTAAAGGAAACATTTTTAATGAACAGCTGTGCGCAATTTGGTCTATTTCTTTCTATTTCTTGTTATGTATCTAAACATGCATCGCTTGTGTTCATATCTTTGTTACTAAAGTGCAGTGTAGCCATCCAGTATAATCTGCATTTCTACAAAAATCCCAACTTTACTTGTTGTTGTACCCACCACTTTAAGATGGGGGTGTACTCATTTTGTTTTTTTCCAAACTATTTGTAACAATCAAACGGAAGCTTCACAGACCCTACAAAGTATATATATTCTTGATCAGCGTGAAATTATGAGTTGACTTAGGTGTGTCCGTCCGTCTTTGTGTCCGTGTTGTGCGTACTCTTGGCACTCTCCTGGTCCCAAAAATGAAGATATCGATTTTAAATTTGGCAGAAACATTGGAACTTTGGAACAGGTTGGTGTTGAAAATGGCACAAATTGGTCAGAGCAGCAGCGCGCAGTTTTTTTTAACACAATTTTTGGATTTTTACTAGGAAATTATTAAAGTCAGAAAGGTCAAATTTTCCACATTTACTTTAGGAAACACTCTATCCTTTACATGCCATGCCCACATAAAGTTACAAGTGATTAAATTTTCTTTTTCTCACTTTTATTAAGGTTTATGCGTATTTATTATAAGACAAACGAGACAGAATGTTTAACACTATTTTGTACATTCCTCAAATGAAGATATATTATCTGCCTAAAAGTGGGTTAATTCTAAATTCTAAATGAATATAGTAGACACCGCGACCTGGTGGATTAATTTCTTCTTAATAATATCAGCGATATGAGTATCAAATGAAAGAGCTTGGTGAGTAGAATGCGAAAAGCGTAGTAGTGAATATGCGTGGTTCGAACCCCTTAGGCGTAAATTCGTACCACTAAATTGTGGTTATTGGGATTTTATTTTCTATCCTTTTTGCAAATTATCTGTAGCAGCTTGTATTTATAATGCTTTTTGTAGTCTTCCCCATTCGAATATCATAATATGATGCAACTCTTGACTCTACTAATTTTGCTTTTCGCAAACGTGCTGCTTATATATCGTTTTATAACCAAGTTACCAGTATCTTCCTTCATTGTGTTAATTTTTTCGACATTCGCCAGCTTTATGGGGCTGCTTTCACCATATCGAGAATTTGGTTTTTAGAAAATCCACTAGTTTTCATGCAAACTAATTTCATCAAATTTGACAATACGTCAGCAAAGGCGTTGAATGAAAATGTTTGGTGCGATCGGTATTTAAAACTATTCCTTACCGTTCGCGCTTCTGATTTTGAACAGTTTTCAACATTTTAATAACATAGACAATTAATTTTGGGTTATTTAGCTTACCATTTTCGATATAATACGAAGTCTCATGATATCTTTCGTCAGTAAAACCGGGTCTTTTAGCTTTTAATGCTTTGGTTTCGAGTTTTGCCTGAAAATATTTTAAAATGTTTTATTAAGTAAAAGCAAACAAATATATCTATTTGTTTATTAATATATTTCAATATTTTGAATTTTTGAATAATAATTTGAATTTGAACAATAATTTGAATTTTTCAGGCATTTTAAAACTTCTTCAGTTGAATTCGTAACAAGAATACATGGAAGTATTTTTTGTCCCTCTCTCTCTTTCCCAATTTTTGTGCTTTCTGCTTTATGATTATCTGTAACAGATATGCTGGAAAAAGTCTCAACATTTTTATAATAAAGAGTTTAGCTTAACATTCGTCACAACTATTAACCGATATCGTCTCGGTCCATTACTAGTCAGTAGGACTAAATGCCATCTGAGTTAATTTGCAAATTGGAACGTTGGAAATCTGCGGAAAGTCTGGGCTGGAAACTTGGTAATTGAGTGTTTCTTAATTTAACATTTATGATTGCCTTAGGGTATATATATATATATAAAAAAAAGAAATCTATTTGTGTACGCACCAGTGGGTTCTCATTTGTTAAAGGCTGGAAGTGTACGCATTATTTATTGATCATTGTGCGATTTTGAATCAGTTCACATATGCGTCTCTGCTTTTTAAACATTTTTAAAATTTGAACGGAGAGAGCAAGGATTCGCTAAAAAATAATGTTAAAATTTAATAATATATCCGGTATTACGTTCGATTTGATATACGATCTTGCAAATTATACTTTTATATGATTTCATCAGCAACGTATTTCAAATAATAACGGCAATTAAAAATCATATATATATGCATTTCATGAGGCCGAACGTTTTGGTTAATTTAATTGTTTTCCGAACTTGCTCTGAGAACTTCGATAATAAATAGTGTGAGATCAAATTGAATATATTCTCAATAAGTGCTCCTATTTTGATTTTGTAATTCACGGGCTATCAAATGGTATTAGTCTTACCGTAATTACGGGCTGGCCCATGGATAAATGTACATTGCAACGTAATGACATTCGAAATTAATTTTTAGCATTTCTGACAAATATATTGTAACGTTCGCACCGGTGGATAGTGCTTTTGCACAACCATTCTATCTTAAAAAAAAACTCGAAATGAAATTTCGACAGCCTTTAATATTGTGTGGTCCTGGTCAATTCTGTTCATATTTTTTCAGATGTGTGATCTATAAAATAGATCATCTACAGAATGTGCGAATGATGTTGTGTCTGTTTCAGTTTATAAGTAACGAACAAAGAGCTAATTTGTTTTAGTGTTCAAAGCAGAGGTGTCCTTAATCTATGTTGTAATGTGAGCGTGTCCTTTGATCGGTTTAGTTCATTTTCAATACCAATATGCGTGCAGGAATTTCCCGTGTGCGAGGCCAATATCTTCATTTTTGCCACCAGGGAAATGGTTCCCACAGATATTCCAGACGGGCAGACGAACAAATAGACATTAAAGAGGCTAAGAATTGGACAGGATCGAGAATATATATACACATACATGCAAATATATATATGTCTATATACTTTCTAATTTCTCCAAAAAATCTTCCGCCCGGCAGCTGCAAACGTTTTGATAAAACGAATATACCCTCCTCCTCCGCTAGTGCGTATAAAAAAAAAATGAAAATAGTTGGTTTCATTAATTTGGTTTTAATGATTTTATTCTTTTTAACAGCATTTTTTCCTTTTAGAATTCGGGTTTGTTTTTCTTAAAAATTATAATTGGAACGAAAGGAAAAAATGGTCGACTTTTTGTTTATCGTTTATGCAGGCTTTTGCACATAGTCTCAGAACAGCGAGAAAATAAAACTTAAAATAAAGGTTATCTGAAGAGTGGCTTAAGGTTGTTCTACAAAAAAAAAGACAAGTATGCCTTAATATATTTCGCTTCCTACGCGAATAGGATTCTGTTCAGTTCACTGATTCTAAAAGTATCAGCACCACGTGTATGTATTAAAAAATTATACTCAAATTTGTACATATTTTCTATTTACTTTTTTTTATTTTTGTTTCAGGTAATGTGTCCATATATAATAATATGGAAGATTGTTTTTGAAATCAACTCTTTTTCACTCACCTTTTTTAAATCTTTCAATTGATCCGAATCTTCTGCTTTTCGTTTTTCGGCGTTTTGAATTTTCAATTTTTCTTTATCAGCGACGGCAGGAGTTGGTATCAACTGTAAATAGGAAGAAAAAAAAGATCAGTGATGAATAATTGAATCCATAAATATTTCAGCAATTGTAGTAATTTTATATACAATGTGCTGAACAACAGCTACTGGAGGTATTTTGTTAGTATTAAATGAAGTCGTATCAAATCAACCTCTGGCATAATTCCAAAATGCGTAAAATTTAATTTCAGTCTATGGCTAATTTATTTTACAAATGATAATTTCTTCTCTACTGTGTGATCCAAACTGCATCATAGCTATTCGAAAACCAAATTTATGAGATTGATATTTACATTCCGAAGATTGTAATATTTCATGTTTAAATAAATTTCATTCACACTTTCACCACATCGTTTGAAATTCGTGAGAAAAATCTTTTAATTTATGAAGTGATAATGTTTGTAATTAAATAACAGAGAGTTAGATGGTTTTATTTTCTACGAATCTCCAGTACTTGTCATTGAAATCATCAAAATTATTAATTTTTTTAATAATTGCAGTAGGAATAGGAAGAGATCAGGATAACTTTTTTTTATAATTCCGTGTATAACGCAGAGAGATATTTATGTCATATTTAAAACCAATATTGCGACCAATTTGTGAAAAATGATTACGAATTTAATATTTAAACCCCTATGAAAGACCTAAGAGGCGAACAAGGCATACGTGATGTCTCGATGAACATTACAGGGTAAATTTTGAACTCGCTGTTGTACCCAACTGCGGATACAGCAAAACCCGTTGAAAAATCCATTGTATAATATGTCTTTGTATAAAATGGTTATTGATCATAAACATCTAAAAACGGTTTCTCTCACCACCTTAATCAGGAATTTAGGGATGGTCAAAGTGACTTTAAGTAGGTTTCTTCGATTACCCTACACACTGGAATCACATAAAGAATTAAAAAAAAGGGGTCTTGCCGGTTAAAAGTGCAACAAAGGGGGCAAGGACACAAACATCAGCGGGAAGAGTTACGGAGTGCGTTTGGAAATGTAAATGGCTTCATTATCACCGATCGCTGTGTGTTTTTCATATCGATATATTCTATAAGTTATTTATGAAAAGCCATTCAAATATTATCCAAATTTTTAGTATCGAAAAATATTGGAAATATAAGCTTGGATTACGTTTCGATTTGTTACGGTCGTTCTTCGATCCGGCCGCGGTAGTTTGTCGTGAGAATCTTGAAGGGGGGGGATTGGCTTCATAACTTATAATCTTAATTTAGAACCAAAGACCAAATTCCTAACCAACTAAAATACACGAGGAATAAATCGGCAATTGTAATATAGGTGAACGAAAAAAAATGATAACAACTCTATTATTACAAGTGAAGTTCATGATGTTACTTATGACAATGTTTACTAGACGGTAACTCAAATTCATTAACCAGCCAAATTAAGCATAAAAAATGAATAAAAAAAATTTGGCGATTGCACCACTTTACAACTTGATTCGACGGCATCCACTTAACGACTTCTTTGTATTCCTTCGTCCCGTTCATTCACTCGTCTACCTGTTCGCTTTCAGCTCTTCACAATCTACTGTTGTTATATGTGTCTACATTTTACATCCGTACATATCTTGCAGATAACGGAAATCCTACGACGTGTCTTAAGTTGAAGAAATATTTATTAAAGTCGACGAAAAATTTGGAAAAGGGCGTGGTCTTGATCTATCTACTCATGCGCTCATAGTTCAGAAGAATGACTGAAGAGCTAAACAGGCCTAAGGCAAATGATGCCAGTCATTAAAGGAAAATTTAACCATTTAAAACAGAGTCCGCTAAAAGCTCAGTATATATAACCTCGACCAGTTCCTGGACATTTCCATAATTTAGTTAACAAGAAGAAAAAATCATACTTGTTTTATTGACACTCCAACTTATAATAGGAACGAAATGAGATGAACGTCTTCAAACTGAAGGGCTAGGAGTTTGGGCGACTACAATACACTTTTCTGGTCGCGTTACGGATTGCCCACGAAAAATAATTATGATGATAACGGTTAAATCAACGTAACGAATTTTATGTTAATTGAAACTAACCTACTATTTTAAAAAATCTTCTCAAGCTTATGGTACAAACGGAATTGGAACATTAATACACCCTTTTATCCTGCCTGCTGGTTATGAAAATGAAAACATGTGCATTAAATGTCCACGCTTATATTACCAACACAAATCATAATTTAACGTAAATTTATTTATAAACAAATCTTTTTTCGAAAATTGACAATTTATTTCTTTCAACTAGATGGTTGCGGTCTAGAACGCAAGAAGAACACCCACATTATAATCGGTAATGAAGCGCAATCTATGTCTCTAATGTTTTCATTACGCGTTCATACAATAATTTAGACTCGCTTCTTGTCATATGTTTCATGAAATATGTTTTCCTAGCGTCTCAAGTCACGTGTCCGTTGACCATTTTTATGGATGGCCATTGATTCGGCTGTTTGCCGCTAAATTATTTATATCAAATTATTCTGACAACACGTCATTTATTTCTTTTTAATTGATCATTTAATTTATGTTTCAATAGCTATGAGTCCCTCGAAGATATACGCACAACATAAAGTTGGAAAAAAGCTTTCAGCAATTTTTGAAGAAAGTTGCGTTACGTTTATTAATGAAAACATTGATGCTGATGCTTACATTTTTCTTAAAAATTGACCTTGGAATACTTTGCTTGTATGTACATTTACAAGTGTTTGGTTGATAGATGCATATTTATAAAAAAACAACTTTTCGAAGGCTATGCCAACCACCAAATAAATTCCACTGCAGTTCTTTACATTAATCGTTTGTAAACTCGTCCCACAAATTTATAAATATACAGATAAGGACACTTCAACTGATCCAAAAACACAACAATAGAATAGGAGCACCATATGACTCCGTGCCAATGCGAACTGCTTTGAAAAAATTTATAATGAACTGCTTTTCCTTGAACACCATGCCGGTATTAATGCATACAAGTAATAGTAAAAGTTTTCGAAGCGATCTTAAGTCTCATTGAACGATGCAATTCTAAGAGTCTTCTCTAAGCAAGCCTTCTCCAATTATTATCCTTTGTTTTCTATTTCCTATATTAAAAAATTGTTTTCTTGTAATTATATGCTGGAATTGTCACACAAGGCCATGTGCCACTTGTGTCTCAATATACGCAGCTAATCGTTGTCACTGTAGGTTCTATGTGGATACCCGTGTACGTGCATTCTACTTTACCATCCGCTGACACAAGGGTTTATTTAAGCGTGAACCGGCGCCTCACCCCCGCTAATGAATGAAAGAATACGGCGCTCGTTTCTACTCCTGAAATACCAGATTGATCGAAAGTGTCTGGCCACGAAGACACTTTTGGTATAGTCGACGACTACAACTTAAATTTCGAATTGCTGTCCTATTTGCTATATTTTTTATGCCTAATCCCAACGACTATTACCGATTGTGCGATTTTCCGAGAAGATGTTATGTGGAAACTGAAGTGTATTTTGACTCTCTAACCTAAATTATTTTCTTACTCAGCCCTAGGAATTGTAGACCACTTTATTATGTCTATCTATTTTTTTTTTTTTTGTGTTTAATCTACAAATGGCAACTTTCGATGCTGATGGAATTTGGTCCAATGATTTTGTCTTGGCCTAAGGACGAACTTTATTGAAAATGGATTGGACTGGACCATTTTTAATGCTCGACTATATAAGCACATTTATGGCTTCAGCTGGCTGCATATTTTGGCATAGTAAATAAATTTGGGAAATTCGGAACAAATAGGATCGTTTTTTAAATCCTTTCCTATGTAAACCTTGTTATAAAAATCAAGCCTTTGCATGGCAACAAGTTGTAACTTTTAGTATTTTACTAGAAGAGTTGATTCTGAGTAGCGATTTGGGACAAATTTAATAGAGTTCGCACCACATAGATCTTTACTTCAGGCTCTTATAAGGAGGTATAAACTTTAGATATTTAACAATCGGCTTTGTATGATTGTAACGGTTTAACTTGTTCATTTTATGATATGGAAATTAACAAAGACTATGCGTACTAGTGAGATTACTAACTCTTTACATATATTTTCTGTAATTAACGAATCTCAAAATTGAACAAACTTATAAAAAATTTTCGCTTCCGTATAATTATCTTCTTTTCCAAATGTTTCCTTTTTGCATAAACTGAAAAAATGACGACAGACGGAGGCAGCACAGACAAGCTCTGTTGTAATGGAGGTATCGGAAAGTATTTGTTTTTGCTTTTAAAAAACATTAAAAGTACTTTGGAACGCGCATGGCTGTCAACTAAATATGAAGATCTTTTTAAATCTTTTCGTTGATCGTTCATATGGGCATCAGTACATTCCTCTTCCATTTTGTTACACACACACACACGCACACGTACACATATATACATATATACATAAATATGATTATATATACTTATATATGTATATGTATATATACGTACATATTTATATATGTATATATATATATATATATAGTATACACCATATGTATATGTATAGTATATACATATATATATATATATATATATATATATAGTATACACCATATGTATATGTATATGTATAGTATATATATATATATATATTTGAGATGATAAATCAAGAAAAATCAGAAAGTATTTAAGGCGAAAAGAAATTGGCAAACTTTCAAAAGAATAGAAAAGAACAACACATAGCGATTCAAGGTTTATGGCAGATATGAAATATGAACAATGGACGAAAGACATATTGCAGCAAATAGTCAACACTTTTATGTTGTAATACAGAAAAGGTAAGACATCTATCGAATCTTGAATACTCGCTACAGTTTATGCCAAATCTCAAATGCAGTTTTCGACAATTCTTATGAATTCAACCTTAGCCTTCACGTCTGGGTATATTTGCTTAGAATATATACTAAGTGTTAACTTGTTTTCATATTGCGATTTTAAAAGCTTTTAAAGCAGACACATCAACGAAAGCATGGAGACGCACGCATATTCAAATGAGTAAACTCAGAATTATATGATATTCAAGAATACACACATTGATTATAATGCTCAATGAATTTTTGTAGTTGTGTCCAGAGCGTTAATGTGGCCACATTCATTACGGACAACGAACATAAGTCGCCACACGTAGGTAGACCATTAGCATCTCTGACTTTGTTTGATTCAGGCAATGTTACGAATAATTGACTATATTGAGCATACTTTTCTTCGATGTATATAAACACACATATATATAAAGGTGGCCTAATTGCATCTAACGCTAGTAGCCACTGCTTCAAATGTCCTAAATGTGTTTTCTTTAGTAGAAGATGCTCTCGTATATTTTAGAACATAAAACCAGGGAGACATTGTTTCTTTTCTTTTTCTTGTTTGCATTACGATCTCTAGAAAAAATTGAAGACAAAAGCATTGTAGTGTGAAATTCTCTATGTATAAAAGTTGACATTTTATAGATTTATAGGTTTTTCTTAGGTCCGTTAAAATCTCAGTCGTAATATTTTCGGTTATTTCATGTGTGGTTTTTAGAAAAAATATTCTTCTTTTTAGAAATTAATTACTTTAGTAAAAATTATGCTAATTGCAGCAGCCGCAAGTACACAATTACATATTTATTAAAACCTGCAGTGCTGCACAATCATTTGTAAATAATTAAACGCAGAACTCCAAAGTGTTAATAGAATTTTCAATTCACTCCAAAATATAAGTAAAGAATATTTTTTTGTAGCCATATCTTTACGTTCGATAGCAAAAAGGATAGAACTGTCGGCTCCTGTGAGTATTCTCGTGGAAGTTATTCGAGAAGCACTGTCTCACTCCTACTCGTGTACATTCGACCTTTGTAAGTACTTTGCTAAGCAATCTTAAAGTAGTAGTAGTGTAAAGTAACAAAAGCAAAAAGATGTTCATTCATGTAAACCATACTAAAACGAAAAATAGAAAGAGGGAGAAAGAGAGAGAGAGAGAGAGAGAGAGAGAGAGTAGCAGACGAAGTAAACTAACTTGAGCATTGCATTGTTCCATTTGCAATCGAAGATTGACAAGAACATTAAATAGTTTTTGTGTAGTTTGGTTAACATTAACTAAATAACTCGGTAACCTAATGTTAACTGAACGTTTTTCTTTGAATTACAGCAAATCGTGAAATGAAAAAAGGTAACGCGGATCTTGAGGTCACACTGCCTAAGACAAATATTTGCCTGGATTATTTTTATAAACTACTTTTAAAGGGCAATAGGAAGCTTTTCAAGTCTTTTAAGTCAGTGCAACAACAACAACAAGTTTATTACCTACGGAAATGACTTGAAATCGCGTTGAAATTTGCGTTATTTTTTTGAATATGTGTTACTGAACACTAAGTTAGTGTTTCACCTATTGTAGACCCTTTACCCTGTACCGGCTCATGTTTGTATCTAATTTTTCCCAAGCAAATGTTTTATCGCTTTTATCTAACGATTGCTATTGGCTGCTATAGAAGGAATATAGCTTGCTTATCTAACTAAATGCAAGTTTTTAAAATATAGGTCATATGGCTTCCACTTGACATTACGGACGCATTTCAAATTTAAAATTCTTTCTGCTTTTGCTAGCTGCGTTCAATAAAGTTCCTGATCACATTAAGGAAACAAATCTTAACAAAAATTTGGATATTTTCCAAATTATATTATTATGTTGAAGTAATCGCAATTTTTCGTGTGCATTTTTAAGATAATCGTTTTCTCAGATGAGGTTCACTATCATCTCAACGGTTCAATAATTAAGCAAAGTTGTCGCTTTTAATGGGAAAGCAATCTGCAAATTAATCGTTAGATATCTTGACATTTCGTAAAACTAAAACTTTTAGTGCGCATTGATCTGGGGAGCATCTAATTTTAACAAGCCAAGGCTACGCGATATAATCGATTTTTTACGCAGTTAGTTTGGTGAAGCAACAATTTTAAGAAATCTCGATATTGAATGATCCTTAATGGGCTGTGGTTTAGAATAATCCTTAGAATCCTTTGAATATCTCAAGCGATTTGGTGGTCTAGGCCAGTAAAACAAAAGATATTTATACTTTAAAAACATATATTGAATGGGCTCTTAGTGAAATTAGGCCAAGTTTAACACTTTAGTGGCCAAACTTTTTTTTCTCCCCCTTATGACAGGTTATGTCTATACATACTACACAGGTTATCTCTTCACATTAAAGTAAATAAATGAACATGAATCAAAATTTTATAAAAAGATTAAGAAAAAACTTTTTGAATAGCGTATAGTACTATATTTTGGACAACATGTGAATCTGAATTTGAAGTAGACAAAAATTTGGACTAATTTGGACTAACAGTAAAAAATGCACATTATTTTTATTTGCATGTTTATAAGAAGACTTAATATTTCCAATGCTTACAAAGCAACTGTTGTTGTTTTTTATTTCGAGAAAATTCTATAATAAATTCAACATTCAACAGTTAGTTTTCATGGTTGTCTTTTTCTAATTACTAAAATGTTGTTTGGGGTTCAAAAATAAAAAAGTCGGCATCAGTATAAAGTTTTGATGATATTCAGATTAATTCTAATTCTCTCTATATAAATTTATATACATTTCGACTAAAACGCACCTAAGGTATACTCACACAAAGAAAATGAAAAAATTTCAAAATACCTTCTGCTTATTATTTGCGTTCAAAAATAATCTTCAAAGCCTTAATCAAAAATATTTTTCTGGTAAAAATTGGATTGCCAGTCGCGTAACAACTGCTATCTGTCTATCTATATGTTCGCCTGCACAAAATTTGGATTAAATTTTAATTTTTACATAGTTGGCAGGGACTTCAAAAAAAAAATGTCATCCGTTTAGTTTATCAAAATATCTTTTTGCGATCTTTCTTCTGAAATATGGAAAACGAGCAATTTTGTTAATATTTAACAATTTTTTCAAAATGGGGCAAATTGTCGCGATGAACACACGAGTACACGAACAGACATAAGACGCTACCTTTGTTTTTCCAACAAACAATGCAAAACGCTGTATTTCATGCGTAGCACTACGGAAACAATTGCAGCTTGTAATCTAACGGTCATAATGTAATGATATTTTAACACGTTTCGTTTGAAGACTATAAGAGATACTACCTAAAAGCTATGCAGATTCGTCAATAGTCATCTATCTGAATGCCCTCTTACGATTTTATTGCGTAATATGTTATAGTACATACAGACAATCTAAATGTAAAACTAACGCTCCTATTGTGTATAAGCAGTACATCGCACCACGTAATAGAAATTTTAAGTTTCTTTTGCCTGATTTCCAAAAAGTTTGCTTGAAACGATTTGTTCATATGTTCTTCAAAATTTCCATAAGTCTTTTTTATTTTTAATTTTCTTCAATGTCTTCAATTAAGACACTTTTACGTTTTTATTAATAAATCCATAATTGAGGTTAGCAATTATAAGACTGTATTAGCCAAAATTACACGCATAGCTATTAATCATTGTTAAGAAAAGACATTAGTTTTGACATTTTATTAGTAAAATGAAAATAGAAATAGTTTTCAAGTTTCTGAATCATATTCTGTTGCAATTCTCAGAATCGCAACGCTATTAAAATAGAAAGCCTGGAAATACGAACTTACTCTTGTTTTCTACTTATCATGGCGAACAATCGGCTGAGATTGCTTTCACATTTACGTAGTTCAGTTAAAAAAATCAATAGTTAATAAAGTGCAACGGGAACAAAGAAATTTTTATATTTCGAGATTATGAGGGAGTGCAAACGATTCTCGACCGATGTCTTATAAAAAAAAGCTTTTATTATAAGAAAATGGTAAAAAACCTTTCATTCACAGAAATATCCACCGCTAACTAGGCATTTTTCTTTACCATCATTCTGGTAGAAAATATTACTCTGTCCAAAGCTCAGACACTCATTTATGACAACCCATGTAAATGGCCATTTCTTGTGTACCTGATAGACGATAGGTCACCGGTTGAAACGCGTGTTGAACAGAAACAGAAATATCTGCCTAAAAGAATGGCAAGAATGGCAGGCGTCAGAGTTCACTATTGCTACTTTTGTACTGTAGGTTGTGCTGTAGCAAATTGAATGCTGACAAATCGTGATATCATGTACTTTGTCATATCGTTCCCTTGCATTGTGCCTGTTCTTCGGCTTAATTGCATTAACAGTTGCTGGTAGGGTTCCTTAGTGACGGCTTTGGTTGAAATATAATATAACTGGCGCGTTAGCACATCCGTTATTCATCGTCTGTCAATGACGCAAGTAATAGAGCCTTTGAGGCCACAGAATGTCTGTGGGTGACCACAGATGTAAACATCCGATAGACTCATATTGCATAGTATGATGTCTGTGGCCAGCCCGCATTTCTGGAGATTTAATGGTTATTGGATTTTCGTTCAATAAATTTGTTATGTCATGGTATACATCTCATGGCGCATCCCTTTGCTGAATTTGCATTTTACTGATTCCGAAAAATGCTTTGTAAGATTCTCCGTTAGAGGTAACTTCATCCTCTGTTTTCTATATCATATAAATATATATAACATATATATCGGTACGCATTCACGTTATAAATCGCAGCGAGTAAGGAAAGGTTGTGGATTTGCAGATGTTTCAAGGAAAGTGTGGAGGTTTCTTTGCATATATAGTCAAAAAACGAACGTCGTTCGGTGTATGCAAAATTTTAACAATTTTTATACGCTATGCAATTACTTTAAAGCCCATTTTGATGAAAACCAAAAGAAAACTGGGGTCGTTACGACGTTTATAAAATAGGTAGACCTAATTTTTATAGATAGATTTATTTTTGGACTTTAATGACATTCATTTTAATGGAGGAGCATAGATTTCAGTTATCGAAGTTTAAGGGGAGTGAATATTAGGCCACACGTAACTAAGGTTGTCCGTAGTGAAACCTGAAGTATATTCATTGTATACGTATATACACATGTATACTTAGTTGGTAGCAGAGCGAATTCTTTTCTTCTTTTTAAGGATATTAAATTTACAGTAGTTTTGCCGTTGTGTAATAACATACACAGATGCTGTTTTACCATATGTAGTAATATTTTCTTGTCTTAATTGGCCTAAATCAATATGTTGTTGATGCGAGTATTTCATCAACGTTATATTTGTTGATATGTATGAGTGTACATGTATGCGTAGCACTTAGAGCCGATAATGGTAGTTGAAATTGCTCTGTCTTTCAAAGCAGGTACTCAGATCACACCGAATCAAGCGCTGAGAGACCATCACCATTACCATCATTGGCATCGTTGCCGTCATTGCCATCATCAGTGTCATCATCATCATCACCATCATCATCATCATCACCATCATCATCATCATCATCATCATTATTGTCGTCATTAACAAAGTTGTGTTCTTTGTGAACATATTAGCCATAGAGACTGATTGATACCGACTAGAATTGTCTCCAACAATGCAATTACGTTCACATAAGCGAATACATATCACGTGTAATGCATTGTGCATAAGTGCTTTGAAATAACGTTTGCAACACATAGAGGTACATTTTAATCTAATTAGATTTCTAATCTAATGAAACTGCTTTTAATTTATTTGCTAATAATTAAGATGAAGGGGTAGACGCAAAGATAATACGATAAAGTTCGATATAAATTAGAAGGTAATAGCGAAACAGGTTAATTAAAAAGAGGAATGTATAAATATAATTACCGTTTAATTGTATATAGATACTGTACAAATGCGGCAGAAGAAATTTTTTTTTTAAATAATGGGAGATCTTCGCTTGCGATTTTTATTTAAGAAGAGAAAAAGAGTTTTGAGTTTTAAAGGAAGAGTAAAAAAGTTCCCTTTCTACACACGCACATCTCGCACATCTATCAATATCTAAATTTGATAATATTTTCATCAATGACTTACTTATTACCAATGCTTTTATATCAAACATCGATTTTATACAAATATTTAAAACTTTCTGGAAATTATAGTACGGCCAGCAATGGTCGTTTTGTTGTAATCAAGTTCAAAGATTTTTGCTGCAGCGCAGCTTCCTGTAAGAAATTAGTTAGTTCGAGCTGTGTGTTTCCTAAAAGTGAAAGGTCTAACATGTTAAAAGGTGTACCTTTTGTGGAAGTTTCAAAGATGTCGGCATTTCAGTTTAATGATTCTTGGGGAGAAAGTCTCTCAAAACTTTAATGTCAAGTGTTGACGCGAAAAGTGTGGGGATTGATGTCCTTATGACATATTTCATATTTCGAATTTTAAAAGAGTCTCCTGAAATTCTTGATGACCACCTTTATGTTCGTTACGATATGAAACCACCTTTAAATATGTATACTTACTCCGTTTCTAACGGCTCTAATTTCCTATATTACCATGACAAGCATCTATTAATATTTCCACTAAAAGATCCATAAGAAATATCGCGAAAATGGCGAAAAATTGATATTTGAATTAAAATGGATAGTCATGCTGTGACCATCCACTGGTCATCAAAGAACCCAAACGCATACTTCTTTTTATCTTTGCAACAAATTTGGTATCCGGAAACAATAACCCCTATAAGACATTGCAATACCAACTTTGTGATAAAACAATTTCGTTAAGTAACGAAAACCATAAAATAATAAAATGGTCATGAGTTGTGACGTTTTTGTGATGTTGGTCATAATGCGATTGTAAGACGCTATGTGCTTTCTCAAGGCTCGAAATTTAAAATATGTTCCCATACCATACACCCAATATCTCTAGCGTTAATACCGTAGTAGTTGTCGATGTCTTTGGAAAAATCATTTATGTCTCATGAAACCGTAATAAAAAATATTGCATGCTGTTAGTTATCAATTTATCAATTGGCCGGTCGGATTCGTTTTTATCCTGACCTCGAAAATATTGATATATGAGAAACGCATTTTTTAATTAGTCGGGGTTGCATGAAGGCGTTGCATCCATTTTCAAATTGTGATTTATTCTTGATAACAACATTTCAGAGCTCCAAAGCGAAGGTTTCGCTGATGTAAAGGAAAATGTGCAATTCCCATGAACTTTATCCAATTATTTTGACCAAGTGATGGTTTCCGCAATGTTTGTAGAATACATTTTTTTTATAAATATCTTTTATTCTTTTATCTGCTGTAGTCATAATTGCGAACAGATCATCTATGTTTTCAAAGTTGATCTATGCGTATCAACAATAAAATGAATTAAATATGCGATGTTTTCACTTTCTAGTTTTCTCAGTTTTTACGAGCACGAGTTTTCTAATAACAGACAATAAACAAATGAGCACCGGGTGGATTTGGCTATAAATCTTGCACTGCCAGAGAACACGCTTTCTAATGCAATGTTTTCAATATTATACTGAAGTACAGTACGAATCAAGTATATCGCCATTACATACTACATAAAGTAAGTCCATCATCTTTTCATGGAGTTAGCGATTTTTCGAACGAGTTTTCATTACTTTTTTATTAGGTAATGAGATACAAATTGGTTTAATTTTTCTAACATTTGCCTTTTCGTGGTTTAATGTTTAATCATAAAGTATATGCTTAGACAAATATATACATATTTATATTCGTACACAAATTGTTCTTCAAATAATTCTTCTTATACTCGTCCAGATAAGAGAGGAACAAAGCTCTACGAAATTTTTATCGATAAAAATGATTTGTCGTCCTCCCAAACAAATAAAACCTCACTAGAGCATGGAACGAAGAAAAGATTGCGACAGCGTAAATGATGACGCCGACAGTTTTTCACAACAAAGGTCAAGGATTATATATATGCGATAAGCTCCTTGAATAAGACGGTGCAGCATCGTCTACAAAAACATTATTTCGTGTGGTTGACGTAAAAGATATTTTTTTGCTTTTCACCCCTAAATATCTAAGTGAAGAAAGTGTCAAGATCTGCGAAGAGAGGGAAAAGAGAGCCTAATGGTCTGCCAAGCTTGTTTACATTTTTCAGGTTATATCGAAATTTCTGCTTTAATCCTTTTTGATGTTTCAAACCATCCCAGCTTTCCGAGTAATCACGGTATGGACACGTACACCATTTAAATATCGCGGACATTTTTTATGTTCACAATGTAATGATTGCAAGTAGTGAACAACTGACGGCAACGATAGAAAATTAGACAGAGTTGTAAAATTTTTATTGTTGCGACGGCAACAAAAGCCCGCAGATATACGTAAACTACAGAAAACATAGCGGTTTTCCACAAATTAGAAATCTTGCAATCTATTTTCCGAGCGGCCTAAAGCGGCACGGCCTAAACATGAATACGAAATTACGTAAAAGTGCAATATTCGAAAAGCATAACGTAACATAATACTTTAGAGCGAAACGAAGACCGAAGAGTGTACATGATAGCGTAATGGAAAAGCTATTACAAAAGTGATGATTGTAAGTTTTTAGTTTTTTGTTGTTTCAAATGAATCTATGATGGCGTCCTGTGGTCCGGTGCTGGTGAAAATCGCTTTCATTGATTTCAGTATCGTATCTCTGCACTGATATGTTTTTCCCATTGCTTTCCTCATAAACAAAGCAAATTTTTAAACTCTAAAACCAGCCAAAATCCATTATTTCGCATCTAAGACCAATGTGATGAAGAGATCGAGGTGAAAAAGTATAGAGCTTACAAGTTTTAGGTACCCTTAATGTTTTACTTATTTATAGAAATATTTGGAAATGGATCTTAAAATAAAAAAAATGCGCAATTTTATATGCCTCGATGATTATCTAGAAGTTTTATGTTCGTATAAATTAAAAAATCGACAAGCAATACTTTTTTAGTCATATAAAAGTTAATGCAATAAAAAGTATTTAAAATAAAAACTATTATTATCTAATAACTATTACAATAGCAAATGTGGGTTTTTATAGACCTTGACCAATATTTAGTAACCAAAACGCAATAATATTGGGTACTAAACGAGCGTAAAATTAATTAGAAAATCTTTACGAAACCATAAAATAACTACTTATTAGTATTAAAAAATAAAAACGCTGCATAATTACCCACACGCTAATAGCAAAGAGCGAAACAATAAAAAATTATTTAACAGAGAACTTGTAGCAGGAGTAGAGGGCCAATTACAACAACAAAACTAATCAGTTTATGGCCGTGTGTATGTCCTCCGTTTTTACTCCGTTCACCGTACAATAAAGGTAAATTAGCTTCATTGCCTCATTTACGTTGTCGACAAAACCGAATCAAAGAATAAAAAATGCATAAATTTGATGGACGTAGGTTTTTGAATCAGCTTGTCGCGATGTTTATCAGTTTTGGAATTTCAACTAGGAAATGCTGAACTAAAAACTTTCGCCCATACACACATCGCAAGGTCTTCCTTAAAAGATGTTTGCAGAAACAACTTGAAACAACGAAAATATTAAATGATTAAACATTAAACGCATTGTAGAGCTGCGCTGAATGTTTGACGATTGGCGATTCTTATATAGATGTTCCTTTTTTTCAAAAGTTTTCGTTCATAATGTATCTATAATAACAATACGTAAATGTAAGCAAACTAAGAGACGGTATTGAGAGAGGGTAAGAGAGTACCTTGTCCCGCAATAATAATAATACAGATGTGATGTTTAAGTAAATAAAAAGAAACTACATAAACAGCCTAATAGACCATTTTGGATGACTTGTGCAAATTATGTTTAATAAGAACTTATTCAAAATTTCATATAATTATATGCTGTGGGTGCAAATATACCAGGTTTCTCATCTGTTTGCTTTTTATTTTTTTTCATATTAAACAAAAAACTTGTTTTATGACGGAAGACTATAACTTTAATACCGTACACCCCTTGTGGACTTGAGA
The DNA here is from genome assembly GCA_000688735.1 of Glossina austeni. Classification (NCBI taxonomy): domain Eukaryota; kingdom Metazoa; phylum Arthropoda; class Insecta; order Diptera; family Glossinidae; genus Glossina; species Glossina austeni. The sequence goes on from KK502557.1 coordinate 197,628, forward strand.
TAGCCCCGCCTTTTATTATCCCGATCAAATGATTCATTAAAAATTTCAATAAACTATAAATGTTAACAAAAGATTTCACCTCCAACTTTGTCTCTCTCAAGAAATCCATTGTAAGGCATCTTTTAACACATCCCCATCCAGGTCATCCATCGGGTACTTTGTAAATGCTGATAACAACTCATTCTCAAAACGGGGGGTGGGCATTTTAATTGCATTTAAAATCCACCGTAGAGTCTTAGCTGTTGAAATAACTTTGAACAACATAAATATTTTGCTCTCGATCTTCGCGATTATTTTCCCAGCAAAAGCTTTGTCGTTTGTTATCCACACTTTCCACACCACTGGTTGTTAGTGCAGACTTTTGCAGTTGGAACACAATACGTATTTCTGTAGAAAAAATTCTTGTAATATCGTATTGGAGAACTCATAAATTCAAAGTGATCTTTGTGTTTAAAATTATGAAGGCCAACACACTTATCAATCCATCACAAGCTTTCACAAATTTTTGAACCAGTTTGCACTTTTCTATCATCAGCTGATGTGATCAGCTCTCAAATATTTTCTACTAAACAAACCAAATTTTTTCTGGACAAAGCTGATTGGATTGACTACTCAAAGCTTTGGTGTAACCACAAGCTAACTTTGCTAAGCTGAAACAGAATGGATTTATGGAATCTTTTAAACAAATATCGTGATCGTACTAATTTCTTATTAAGCAGAAAAGCTAACGCTCAATTTCGGAAAGAATTAAGGATCAAGCAATTAAGGATTAAATCAATGATAGTGGGAATTAATAAACTAGCGAGGAATCTGTATGCCATTGATGTTACTTTCATCCGCACTCCACACTTCGAAGAATTGTGATTTGAGTATTCTTCCAACTGCAGCTTCTCCCGAACCTTCATTGGAAATAAGACAGCTCCACGTAGTTTGTCGGATACACCTCCCATTGACGGGTGCAGAGTATTCCTTGAGAGCTGGCTCAGCACAAAGAAGGAAACCCCCAGACTTGGACCACATAAATAAATGATCAAAGCATTGTCAAATTCAAGTAAGCGCAAATTACTGGATCTAAGTAATACCAAATTTTGTATTGATCACATTCCCAGTTCATGGAAATTTGCAATAATTTTCAATTTTCATCCCAAAAAATTCGAACTCTTCTGCTGCATCAAACTACAGTCCAAACAGTGCTATCCCACCTATCAAAAAAATTTTGAAAAAAAAATTGCGGATTTTCGATTATCCTGCTTTCCTGAATCTAAAATTTTAATTCCAAAATAGCACCTCAAGTAGAAACTGCATTCATATTCTGCTAAACATTAGTTATTTTACAATGAAAACAACTTCTGAAGAAACTCATATTACAATTCTTTCACGCAAGTTTTGTAAAACCCTTTAACAAAGATGTTTGAAGATACATGTCTTTTTAAACCTTTGAACTTCGTACGCTGCGTTGCGTTTCATTGGAAAAGCTGTATTCACTATAATAGAATTATCTGCGATCTGAGATCGCACCTTTTGTTGTCTTGTGTAATGAAAAGGTATATGTGTAAAAAAAGGTCGGAGGCCGTAAACAACTGGACGGACGTGCTATTGATAAGCTAGCTAGTTCGGTAGTAATGGAAGGAGTTGGGGTTTCAGTTTTTATTCTCAGACGCTCCACAAACGATCGCACTAAATAAATACTATGTACTTGTACTTGTGCTACAACCCTTACGAGGACAAACGTACGGATGAAACTTATTTATCGGGCGGGCTGATCTTACGCCTACCGCCACTTTTTAACTTGCCCTATGGTCTTTGCTGCCCCAGGATTTTATATGGGAGATCCCGGAGTTGTGTCTGACGACCCTCTAATCCAGTGGTTTCCAATCTGTGGGGAGCGCCCCCCTAGGGGGGCGCGATACTGTTGCGAGAGGGGCATGCAGCTGTTTCCAAAATATCATTTTCAAATACAAACCAAAAAAGTCAAATAGGTGTCAAAAAATTAATCAGCAGCATACGTAATCCACAATCCTCGCCGCTGATTTTTGGTGTACAAATGCTAAAACATCCAATTCATATTCTTCTTCGAATCAAAATATCTCGCTTTTTCGTATTAATTATATATTATATATATTTTGTCGCCCATTAAATAAATTGTAATATTAGTTGAGTATTTATGAAATTAAATTAACGGGACGCAACAATTTGTTTTTTAAAGGGGAGCGCATTAATTTTTTTTTTAAAAAGGGGATCTCCGGTACAAAAAGGTTGGAAACTACTGCTCTAGTCTATCTTTCTCTTCTAGTTTAATTTTGATTTACAATTACAAAAAAAACGATATAATTTTGAACGTCACTACGATTTCAATTTGGTTTCTATTCATATTTATTTATAATCTATTTATATACATTATGTTAATATTTACATGCATATATATATGTAGCTAAATATACATATTGTTCACGTGAAGCAAAAGGAGATAAAGCGAGATAGTGAAAGAGTGATAAAAGGACTGAGAACCACTAGTAAGTATTAGGAATTTTCGACTTGATCAAGTACTTTCGCTTAATATTTACACATGTGTATTTTACTTGAGTTTATTCGATACATATCCGCTGCTACTGAGGACTATTGGGACGTTGATGAAGACAGATATAATGATGGTGTTGTTATTATAGTTGTCGTTAATAACGATGTTGTTTTATACCCATCGCCGAGGGATAATAAATTATATTTATATTGCCCAAGCTTTATGAACATAAAGTTCCCACATAGCACCATGTATTTACTTCACTATGAAGGAAAGACCAGGAATAAATCTACGTTTCTTAAGTGACAGTGAGGTTAACAGAACCAATCTATTCTCACAAGGAGCCAGAGAGGCAAGCGGGTCCCAGTCCGAATTCCTAAGGGAAAGTAGCAAGAATTGCTTTTGAATGGATTCCACATAATGCCTGCCGGAAGGAGACCACAGAAAAGAGGCATACTCAAACATTGGGCGGAGTAAGCTCATGTATAGCCGTTTTGTAATTTAAAGATCCTTAAGCTGTTTGGACCAACCGCTTAATGAAACCTAGCGCCGACCTAGCTTTACTTAAAGAAAGCTCAATTAGCAAATTAAAACGTAATTTTTGCTCGAATAGAACCTCTAAATCGGTGGGCGAATCTACTTTTTCCAACGTTTGTGGACCGATAATATACTCAGTATTGAACGAATTCCTCATTGAGAAAGAAAACTCGTTGCAAGTCCTTAGATTTAATTTCATAAAATTTGATGAGCACCATGTATCCAAATTATTTAAGTAAGTTTGAAGCTGAATGGAATGCGATTCCAAGGTGAAGAAGGAAAGCCGGCTAATATCACCAGCGTACATTAAAATATGGCTGGATTTAATCACCGAGAGAGATCGTTGATGTATAGAATAAGTAAAAGAGGGCCTAAGTGGATGATTGGAGGGACACCAAACGTCAAGGGAAATTCATCCGATGGAGCTTATCCATTTCCGTACGTACAAAGGGAAGCTAGAGGTCTGGAGTTTGAATAAGTTATGGTTAACAAAATCAAACGCTTTACTAACATTAGTATATAGGACATTCGTGCGACAGCCACTAGAAAAAGCCTTGAAAACATGGGAAGTAAACTCTAAGAAATTTGTAACAGTTGGCCTTCCTTTCAGAAAGCTATGCTGAAATGAAGAAATATAAGATTTGATAGCAAAATCGAAATGCTGAGAAACACTTCGTGCAAACAATTTAGGTAAGAGAATGGCTTGGCAATGCCTCTATAGTTCTCAACGTGATGTCTCTTTCCACATAAGGAAACCACTCTACCCACACAAAGAGATACCACTTGATTTCAAAGGGTGATTAAAAATCTTTGAAATAACACCACATAGCTCGTTAGAGTTACGATTTGAGCGTACATGATGAAACGCCATCAGGCCCAGACGGACAACTATATTCTAGAGATCTCAAGGACGCAAAACGTCATTTTCTAAAATGCCCAAGTTAGGGATCGAAACCGAGTTAGTGATCTGATGTGAATAATTAACAGTTAAATCCGAATCAGCAGTTGAAAAACTTCGTCGGGAGTATCCAGCAAAGAGATTTGAGATTTCAATATCGCCCGGGGAAGTGATTTAGAGGAGTAAGTTTAGTGTATTAATTTGTTGCATTTCAACATTCCAACTGCATGCATTCTTTATATTCTTTACCCACCACTTATCATTGATTTTGTTTACGCTTACGGGTTCGCATTGCAGACCTTTATTCTTTTACCCTCTTTTCCTTCCAGCTCAAGGTCGACACACACAGTTGAAACAAACATATAACAGTTTTTAGGAGGAAACAGGTATGAACGATCCACCATTTCGATTGCTTAAAGGTAAGGTCCAAACTTTTCTTCGGATTATATATTTAGCGTAGGTTTAATTTTGTTTGTGTACAAACACACAACACAATGGCGCTATGATATGAACATGTATGATGTATAGAAGCGTTTCCCTATTTTTATCTTTGTTGGTTATCCATATTCATTTGAATTTGTGACGATTTTTGTCTCTTCTCTATGTAAAGGACAGTTTGGAGTACCTTGGGGAGTGCATTGTTTTTTTTGTTATTAATCTTGCAATTTTAATATTAGTGGCGTATGTGCAATATATGTGCAATATATGTACATATGTATGTAAATATATATGCTATGTTTAACGCTACGCACACTTTTAATTTACTGATTGTTGCACGTAAAAAAAATTTTTAGTTACTTAACAACAAATAAGACTAGAAAAATATTTTTAATGGCAATGTTTTGTTATAAACGCAGATTTTTATTTACTTTCATAATTTATCAACAAAATAAAATTCTATTATTTCGTCTTTTCCATATTCACCACTGCACGATGTGTGTATACTCATTGGGTTTCTTTGTTCATAATATACGTAGCATTCAAAAGGAAGTTTCAGAAACGCTACAAAGTACATAAACTCTTGATCAGCATGAAATTCTGTCCGTCTGTAAGTCCGTCTGTGTGGTGTTTGTTTTTGGCACTCTCCTGCTCGCAAAAATGAAGATATCGATTTCAAATTTAGTAGAAAGTTTGAAAGTTTTTGCAGGTGGATTGAATTGGAATTGGAATTGGAATTGAAAATGGGCTAAATAATACCAGCGATATGGGTATCACATGAAATGAGTTGGAGAGCGCAATGCGAAGAGCTAAGAGTGTTAATTGTAATTTCATTGTGGTAGTCGTCATGTTAGTGAATAAATGTTTGCTTACAAATACCTTCGACATAGGTATCAAATGAAAGAGTTTGGGGAGCAAAAAATTATAAAGTGTGTTAGTTATAATTTAATTATGGTGCACGGGGCGTGGGTATGTGAGATTTGGCCGCCGCCGAACATAACTTTCTACTAAACCAACAATTATTGGAAATTTCCTATTATGGTTTAGCCACATATGGCAACAACAGCAAACCAAAGATCAAATATATATATTCCGCTTTTCACCAAGTGGTCAACAAGTGGTCAGAGTCAGCATGCTTGCATGCTTTGCGAACGGTACGTATCAAAAACATCATTGCCGAGATGGTCTTCCAACATTAGAAAATAGAGCGTACAACTTGAAAGCCCAAATCGTCCCGAAACTACTGACCCATAGCAATTCAAGACTGGGCGAAGATGTTAAAGCAAACAGCTATTATTGCCAAAAAAGAAATAACCATCCCCCTAAACGTCTTTCGAAAATCTGGACTTAAGTTATCGTGGACTTTAAATATCAACCCTCGTCTTTTTTTTGTCAAAATAGAAGAAAGAACGTGCTTTAAATTTTGTCTTAGAGAACTAGTAATAGAGAAACCCCCCACATTTTGCAGACCGTTCTAAGACTGACTACGCAGTAGTAAAGGACAAGTTCAAGATAATCACAATCTAAAGCTATTCTTCAAACCACAAACACAAGCTTGTTCGAAAAAGTAAACTTAAAACAAAGTAAAGAATACCACAGCTACTTACGGAAACAAAATTAAAATTTCTTTGGTAACTGTGGTACTATTGCTCGCATGTTAATCTCCACGTCTTTTCACACCTAGAAAATTAAAATCGAAACTTTTGCAGGAATTCGTCTTCGCTATATTATTTCAACACACCAATGGATTCTTAAGAAACCTACTCCTCTAATTTGCAATTTTACGGTTAAACGTATACTTAGCGAATATCAAGACCTTTTCATTATTTGAGGACTGCTTTTTGGAGCGTCTAACGCTATGGACATCTTGAAAGTATTTGGGGACTTTAATATCAATAAAATATTTCTTTAGTTTATTTTATTAAAGCGACTACTAGACATCCCTTTATTTTAGCTTGAAAAGAATCAGTACTCCACTGCTCATAGTTTGAAAGAATATATTGCAGGTGTAGGCGAAATTAGCGCTCCCGTCCGTCTCTGCGGCTTCAGTTAAAATATGCACAAAAAAATTGAAATAGTTGAACCTTGAAAATTAAACGAAAGCGAGACCTTGAAAAACCAGTGAGTCCACTTTAATTGTCCTAGAAGAAACGCTATTAATAGATACGAATTGCTTACGGTTGAGTATGTAAGATTTCATAAGATTACATGCGCTTCTACAAACATTAAAATAGTAATAAAGATTTTTAATGAGGAAAGCTTGAGGGACTCTACGATCATGACCTCGGGGAGGAGGGATGCGATGATTAGGATTTTTTCTGCATAATTCATAGTAGCAATTAAAACCAACATTGCCGAGCACGAAATCCAAACTGACAATCGTTAGTAGCGCCCTGGTCGTAACAAAACAGTCCGATTTGTTCTACAATTTTGGAAACGAATGGCAGAACGCTGTTCTTAAATTGCTCAAAGCTAATGAATGTTTATGTTTCGGCTTTGGTGTTACACATTGTATATACAAGGCGTAGTATATGATGGACGATAAATGAATGACAAGAATTAAACGACGATAAAGAAGAGACAAAAAAGGAGCAAGACCGATTCCATATTATGCTGCAAGTATATAGATATCGTGTGTTGTTGTATTCGAAATGTGCTCAAAGCTAGTGAGATCGGAACCAAATATAGCAGGGATGTTTCGTGAGAAGTTAAGACTTTGGGGTTTAAATTTTTACATATATATGTATGTATGCTTATCTTAAAATATCCGTAATTACTCATGTACGGCGTAGATTGTTCAAGACTACGTATTATCATCGTATTCACTTAATTCTACATAATGCCTCCGCGAAAATTGAGTAAATTTTAGCTAGAAGCCCTTCGGCGAAGCTTGAGCGTGTGAATGTAGTACTTGCTGTAATCGTTTGTGTCTAACGTGAAATTGATTCGCTAAACATTTTCCTTTAACCATTAACTCATTTGGAGAGCAACGATATGAATCAAATCGAAGCAAATCGTGAAGATAAATACCGCAAATACTGAGTACAATTTAAATTGCATTGCTTTACGTTTCAATGTACTTAATAAATAAGTAAAAACATCATGGTGGGTCAAAACCGATGATTACAAAATCCTATTAGTTTAATTAACCTAACAGAAATTCGATCGCCCTCTATAGAAATGAATTTAACTCAGCTAAGAACTTTTGGCAGATTCGTTTCATCAATATTAGAAAAAGAGGTAGAATCCGGCCAGCCGAATAGACGTTTGTGTCCTGTATGTCCTTTATGTCCTGTAGTTTATAAATAATGAAAAAAAAAAAAACAATTTTTTATTCCATTTGAAAAACATGGGTGTTCCCAGTTTACGTTTTACTGTCATCGTGTCCTTCGACCGATTTGGCTCATTTTCAATACCAATCTGTTGCCTACTGTGAAGCGGATAATTTCATTTTTTACGGGCAGTAGAAGAATGTTTGCAGCAGACATTACAGAGACGGACCCGCTTAATTTGATTCATAACTTTGCGCTGATCAAAAAATAATGTTTTGTGGGATCCCTAAGCCTCCTTCTGGATGTTGCAAATGATGTTTTGGCAAAAAGAATATATTAGGGGCACCCATAACTAATCAATTATTTCGCACTCACAGACAAAATGTTTTTTTCAAATGACATTTTTATTTTTTAATCGTTTATGTAATCACCGTCGTTTGCGATGCCTTGTTGCTATCGTTCCTGCAAAAGTTCAACCCCTCTCTTGAAAAAGTGGGGTGGACGTGACTTAAAATATAACTCAACGTGCGTTTGGGCATCGGAGAAGAAATTAAAATTTTTATTTCGTAACGAATCCTCCAGTGACCTGAACAGATGGTAGTCCGACGGTGCTAGGTCTGGAGAGTATGGAGGGTGCGATAGAAGTTCTCAGCCTAACTCTTTTTTTCTCTTGTTGGAGTATCATACCTTTTCTGTTTACTAAAGCTGGTCTTTTTTGTATGAGTGCGGACTGTAACCGTTGTAATTGTTGACAATACAGATCAGCAGTAACTATCTTCCCAGGTTTCAATAATTCGTAATGCACTATACCGGAACAATCGCACTAAATAAACAATAACACCTTCCTCAGGGATAGGATTGGTTTAGGGGTTGGAAGAGGTCTCTCGTTTGCAGACAACCATTGTTTCGATCGCTTTATGTTATCATAAAGGATCCATTTTTCATCTCCAGTTACGATCGTAGACAAAAATGGATCTCTGCTAAGTCTGGTGAGCATGGAATTACAAATTGTTCGCAGAAGATATTTATTGGCCTCAGACAACAGGTGTGGAATCCATTTACCTTGTCTATGTACCTTGCCAATTTCTTTTAAATGCCTTTGTACGGTGGACCAGGTAGATCCAAGGCTTCTTGATAGTTTCTGTGTAATTAACCTTGGATCGGACTCCACTAGAGATTTTAAGGCGTCGTTATAATTGAAATAAAATAATTGATTAGTTATGGGTAACCCTAATATTCTCAGACGACATAAAAATACTTATAAGAAAAGTGAAATGCGAAATGTAGATATTTATATAATTGATTTGTTTAGTGAATTTCATTTTTTTGTTAAGAAGTTTTCTATAGCAAGTCCATTTATTTATTTTAGTTTTGCAATTATTTCGAAAATGAAAAATTAAATTTGCGATGTAAAGTCGAATGAAAAGATATGCAAGCTCCGTTTAAGTTTTATAGCGTCTTTGCCTATGTCTTTAACTGACTTCTACATACATTTGGCAAAACAACTAATTATCTATATTTTAAAAAATTTCAAGTTGTTAATAAAAATTTTAAGCACTAATTTGCATATATAACTATCTATAGCTGTGCGTCTGCAATGCGAATTTCAACGGATGCAGATATGACGGGCAAGTAGGCAGCGAGGCAAAAATAAGTAAGCTGGTTCCACTATTTATACGCTTATATTACGCTCGACGGGTTGTCCCATATAGGTCTCTATGCGTTGTAAACATTTTGGAAGAAACCTTTTAATCGCCATAGAAACTGCGCTGTGCTGTGCTAATTGCAAACGCAACTGCAATACCACTTTGTTGTCTCATAGTATGAACCAAATGAAATAATTAATATTCCGACATCCTTTGATAGCTGTTAAGAAAATAACTTTCCCTTTATCTCTCGTGTAACATCATTCGCTATGTATCCATGAATTTAATTTATTGGCAGTAACTACTTTATAAAAAAATAATGGTTTTCTTCAACATATGCACGAATTAATTGTCAGATAAGAAGCTTGTGGTTGTACGCACAGTAGCGCATTTAAAAAGCTAATTAAACGTCATGCTCTTTTCGTTACATCAACGAACGGAAATAAACTTAATGACTATATTGACTATATGTCTGATTTTATTTATAAAAAAAAGTTAATAGGTAAATAAATTTAAAAAAGATGTTGATCTACATATTAACATTATTGCGAGAAAACACACACACTTGACAAGTTACTTTGCAGACAACAAGGGAGAAAGTTTTAGGTGACATTAAACGGATGTTCGCTGCTTTCACACATTCAATTGTGTACTTACCTAGCGATGTAACGAAAATTACAAAAATATATATATATATATATATATTTTTTAACTTCTACAACAACAACCTTGAAGATCTTAATTAGTAGATCTTAATTTAGTAAAGCGACCTAGGTTCATCGCTGCATTTCACGAAGCGTATATGAAATTTTGGAAATCTGGCAAAATGTGAACATGGATTTCTAGTTAAAAATTTCAAAAATCGATTTCCTCATATAGCTTGTCAGTGAAGCCATTTAGTATCGAATAATTTCAACGTCACTTTACCACTTGAGCCAATAGGTCTTTACCTGAAATATATAATAGGAAGCCTCGAATACCCTTTAGCAAATTACAGACTGAATGATATAATTATACGGTCGAATGTGGAAAACACTTTGGTAGGGTACGTAGACGTGCGACGATATTACCAAAAGTACCCGGAGTGTAGATAGTGTCAACATTTTCATTTCCTATTAAGTCTTAATGCAATACCAATGGCAAGCTATATTCTGCCCTGGAGAAATTTGCTCCTTCGTTTACAGAAATAAATTGTGTGGCGAAAATTCTCACAATTATTACGTGAATTGATTATCGAGAATGGAACGTGGGCCTACGCTCACGCCGGTCCGCTGAGAGTGGAAGACAATCACAATAACGTACCGAAAGGGAGAAATCTTCCGCAAAGACGGTGAAGGCAATTTTATTTGCAAGTAAACTCTTCTCTTGAAATGCTGTTGGGGTACTTTCAGTTTATCACGTGGAAAAGGTAAATAAACAACCAGGCAGCCTTAGGCGAATTTCAACTAAAAACGGCCGTATTTGGCTACTTCATTAAGATAAGCAATAGTTTACACATACTTTATTAACGATACCGAGAATTAAAAAGTTCAAATTTAAATTACTGCCTCATCCTTCATTCTGTTCCCAAGATTCAGTTCTCTCGCTCGCTTTGTTTTCATTTTTTATAATTTTCGCAAGATGATGAGGAAGTGCTACCGGCTGATCGTGGTAATTGTGTAAGGAGCTCAATGATTCTCATCATAACTTGGACTTCGAAACTATTGAACATAGGAAAAATTAACGACTCGCTTATGTGATGTGAGATCGGGGATATTTAAATCTCCCTTCGACAAGAAATAAATTTATTGAATGCAAATGAATCGAAGAAAGATGTATAGACTAATAAAGTGCTAAGCGTTTAAATCATTTTAAGTACGATGTGCTAATGTATCAGATGTTAGTAAGAGTTTAACGCTAGGCAGTATTCTTTGCTTTACATTTCGTATCTAATTGTAAATCTATTGGATTTCAGATGCCTTTGCAAACTACTATTAAGCAGTATAGCACAGCAGGGAGATTAATAAGACTTTTTCTTTGGGATAATACACTTTTTGACACTGCATTGGTTCTTGAACACCTTTTCCCCCAAAATTCAATTCACATCATCCCGCAATCTTCTAACACAAAAGTTGCTCCGTGGCCATTGTTTTGACTCATTTGAAGACACACATCTCAATCGGAAGATATACTTATTTAAACGGAAGTAAACATGCCTGCACATTAAGTGCTAAAGATATTACCAAAAAATTTGACACAAGCGAAACTGCTACTAATGCCTTACTTAGTTTTTCAGTACATGTCGTTACAAGGAACTTTTAAAAAAAGCCGAGTCTGATGTTCAATTGTTATATAGAAGGGCTTGAAATAAGCTAACGTTGATTGCATGTATTTGGATATATGGGCATAGCTGCACAAATAGGCAATATCGGCGCCGAATATTGTGAGCAGCTCTTCACAGTTGCAAAGTTTTGACAGTTCGCAGCTACAGCTATAAAGACTATGGGTTTATTTGCCGTCATTACTTTCTAACCTGCAGCTGCAATAATTAATTAGATTGAAAAAGTTAGACACTAAAACTTACTTCCTTCAAATAAATGACAAAGCGTATAACAAAATTAAAAAACTTTCTATTAATTGGAGCTGAGGATAACGAAAACCCAATAGCGGAATGTGTTGAAGATAAGATGTCCTATTAATTTAAAACGGAAAATGCATAACATTTGTTATGCGAATATTGTCTTTCAAGATAATTTACATGCGCATAGCTGTATGTACGTACAGAGCTACATGTATATTTACATAATCAATGCGAATACAAAATCTATTCATGTTATGTTTGGAGAAAAACGATTCGCAGTTAATTAATCGTGTCTACCACATATGTGCACACATGTGTATATATATATTTGTTTTGATATGTTGTCAGCCGACTATCTGCAAATAAACTGAAAGATTCATCTGTTCAACACACGTTGAAAAAAACCCACATTTTATTTGCACCAAGCACGATACGAACATAAATAATATACTTAAGTAGGTATTTATAGTTTTGGTTTATCTACATGTAGAGAATGCCATAGCAGTGACTCTGCAGTTAGCCGAAAACACCATTCATATCTCATTTCCAATTTGTTTAAAAGTACATTACATTAAGGTTAACAAATAGCCAGCTCAAGATCGTCTGTGGTGATGTACGCTACCTGCTTGTGTAATTACGATTAAATTGAGACATCCTGAGCATCTTTTCCTAATCAAAGTCGAGTGTGATCGCCTAAAACCTTGCTCTCCCAGACACTAGAAAAACATTTCTTGTTTGCGACTTCCGCTTCTGCTCGCGGATACCTTACTTACTTATCAATATAGTATGTAGAAAAGGTCTTCACAAAACCAAATCAAGTCATATGTAATATTGCAGCTGTCAATACCAGGAAATGTGTTAGCAACGACGACGGGTTAACATCGTCATTGGCAAACTATTTTTACGAAATTGTATTTGTTTTTGAGACAATGACAAGAAGATGTTTGAAGTTTTGTCATACTCTCGCGCTAATGTTTGTCACTCTAAAGGTCTCCGTAGCCCTCCCTCATATTGGCCGTTCATGGTTGCATTTGTCGGGACCTAAGAAAAATCCAAATTTATTATTAAATTTGTAATACTTCGGGTAAATCAAGGGCATTGTGTCGTTTAAAATGCTTATAGAAATGAGTTTTACACCACAAACTTAACAATAGTTTTTTTGGCTTGTGTTTTTAAAGTCGGCCTTTTAGTAACCACGTTTCTGTTTGCTTTGTTAAGAAAAATTAAAAGCATAATTATTTTCTACGTACTCGTATACTGATCACTTGTGAATGAAATGTTAACAAAGGTTTGAAATGTTTTCCTCCTCTTGGTAAATTACATGAGCAAAGCGAATAAAGTAATTGTGGGTTTCATACCTCAAGGTCAATACGACGTCAATACGTCATATCTCCGTAGAGATGTATGCATACACACACACACACACACGCATGTATAGTTAAAAAAAAAAAATGACATGTATTGTGCGATTTTTGCCGTCTCCGTTCCTTCACTTTGCCGTGCCGAGCTTTGTGTCGGTTGTGTTGTTTTGTTTATAAAAAAGGGTTTTTTCTATTCAGAAAAAATAATACTAATGAGAAAATATAAAAATTCAAGCTGTGATAACGATTTGTGGTTACTTTACAAATTGCAGGTGTGCTAACGCAAGTTTGTTGTTGTTGTTGTTGTTGATTATTTATTTGTGTATTTTTTTATTTAAATTCTAATGAAAAGGCTTACAATGTGCTTAACATAAACCCTTGTATGCATTGCAAAATATTCAAATAAGCAAATGTGTATTGCGCGCGTGTCCATTGGTGTGTGTGTGTGTGTGTGTTTGTGTCCATGTTAGTACGGCCGCTTAAACATCTTATAATATGAATGATTATTAAATAAAAACTGATCTCACTCGTTTCATACATTTGCGTACAATGCATGTCTCTTTGTCTGAACTCTATCTGTAGACGTCCGTTCATGTAAACATTCGTGTTAATGACGCATAGTTAGGGAAACAGTGCTTACTTATATGTTACAATATTAACTTAGATGTACAATGGAAACTTAACTTTTTTTAAAATCTAACGTGCGGGAAACTATTTTTCTGCTTGTAAGTCATTTTCAATTGAATTCTCAATTTTTTCATGATAAACTTGAAAAGAATTGCATAGCATGTAAATATTTTAATCAATATATTTATTAAAAAACATATAAATATAGAATATATGTAGGCAAAAGTTAATCCCATACAGAAAGTTGTCTAAAAAACGTTGACTCTTCTAACAGCTTTAACAGATACAGCTTCTGTTAAACTTAAATGTCGATAGGTGTACGAATAAAGTCATCGCATGCACTTTGAACTCCAAAAGGTTAATTATTTTTACAGCAACCAACGAAATATAGAAAGAATTGCAACGCTCACCAAAGTGTACCAGAGTCTGCCAAAAAGTTACAAATTTTATACAGAGTGTAACAATGTGATTGATTCTGATTTAGACCATCTCAGTCTTCGAGAAATGAAAGTAGGGATCGAAAGTAAGAGTGCAGAATATGAAGAATATTTTGATGGCAATCATTGCTAATGTCGGTTCGATCAATGGTATGATCGGCGTCATCTACTATTTCGACTACTGCAGGGAGCAAACGCAACCTTAGCTCTGGTTAATCAACTGCTTTTAGACAATCACGGGTGCCTTAAATGGCAAAGAAGATCGATTTTTGATGCAAATTCATTCAAAATTCTTGGACAATTGTGCGGAGAACCCATGATTAGTACTTGGCGTGCAAATTATATGGAGGATTAATGTGGAAAGCCTTAAATATGCTGACACGGTGTCCGGTCCACAGATAGGTGCGTCTTCATTTTACCGATATAGTGTACTACGAGTTTCAAACAAACGAAGCCAAAAGTCATAATGTCATGATTTTTTATTGCAATGACGTTCGGATATTAACAGCACTGAATTGAAATAAAAGGTTGATGGTTCCGCAACATGGATGGTTTTAATCGTTGACCTAGAGTCCGTAGGAGCAGAGGGTCAATTTTCACGACACTATTGGTTCCTTTACGGGTTGCCGGTTCTTATGACAAGGTGTTTATATTTTCCAAGAATGATAAGAAAAATGTGTGCTCAGCGGAGGATAGTACATTAACTAAATTACTTGTTACGGTGCCCTTGAGGAAAGCGTTTTGTTTCACAGAAAAACTGATAAGGACTTGTTTCCGTATTTAAGACGCACCTTTGCTATCAAATAGGCAGGAAAGTTAGAATTATTTTTCAGATTGGATCTGAACTAATCGAGATAAAACGAATTTTTAAACGTTTTTGTGTTAATAAGTTTCTGATTTAGAAAATCACGCAAACATCTCAAGCAAATGAAGCAAACTTTTGATTGCAGATAAAATAAATGTAGACGTAAATCCGGCTGTACATATTTGTATAGGCGGACTAACTTGTACCTATGCCATAGACAAGTAAAGATTTGAAAGCTCGTGCGTTCTCTTTAACAGTTTGAAACATTTTTGAGATGCTTTGGAAGATAGTTGCAAACATACGTTCACTTACTTACCTTTTTTGCTGACACTGAAGGTATTGAAATGCCATTTGTGGCGTTCAGATTGTTAACATGATGACGCATTGCCACAACGTCAACATTCAAATTAATTGCAGACGGTATTGTTGAGTTTTGTGGAGATGTGGATGACGGCACACAAGTTAATTGGGGGCTCGGTGTGTTTGCTTGATTTGGCTGCTGATGCGACGGCGGTGGTAACAATTGTGTGCATGTGCCAGATAAGCCACCGGCTGGTGCTGTAGTTATAGCGGTTAGGGGATTTGCAACAGCAGCCGTAGAAGCCAGATAAGTGCGCAAAGATAGCGGTGTAAACATGGCAGCCGCTGCAGCCGCCGAAGACGATATTAAGGCATTTGGATGTGGATGCTGTGGATGAGTATTCGATAACTGATGCGAATTTTGCAATCCATGCGGTATACTGTGTGCATGACTGTTTAACAAGGTGGCCGTTAGTGATGTACCTGCGCTTTGTGGCTGTCCGTTATGATGTAAAGTGACACCCGTGTTGGCGCAGGGAAATGGTGCTCCAACTGTGGTGTGCTGGTAGTTATGTGCCGCTGCTGACTGCATTTGTATTGTGGCGTTTTGCACATTTGCGGAATTTTGGTGTTGGTTTGAGAGAACTTGACAAGTGATAGCCGGACTACTGGGCGGTGCGTAAGGATTCACATTTGAAGTTCCCGCTTGTGGAAACGACATTGTTAACATTTTTTGCAATGGCACACCCCATGGCAGATACCATGAGCCTGGTTGATATTGCATATTAGCGTTATACGGAATTTTTTTAAAGTAGAATTTAAAAAAGCGTTGATGATTTTTTATATAAAATTTTCTCCCTCTTTTTTGTACCTTTTTAATGAAACCGTTTACGCTTTATTCAATTGTGCATTGCGCTCATTATATAACATTTTTACATCAGACTGCATCCACTAATACAGATTGTTATTAGTATTCACAATTTCAATCGATTTTCTCTGATCAAAGCTATTTTAATTACAATATTTGTTTATAAAAATTGCCAGAAAATTGCAAAAAAAAAATAAAAAATAAAATAAAAACGTGGTCACAGCAAGAAAAAAGAAGAAAATTACATCAGAACGGAGACTCAGAATCTGTCTGTGTGGATATATAAATTTAGATTTACGTCGCACATTCATATGCATTCGTTTATTAACGGCTTTTTCCTTTTTTTTTTTTTGGTTTACTTGCGAGAAAAATAATACACACACGCTCACATGCACCCATATATACATGTACACTCAGGCGGTGTATATGGTATTTGGGCGAGTATCGCTTGTGAGGAGGAGAGAATAAACACATTTTCATGATTCTTATGCGTTGGCAGTTAATTTCGGTTTGAATTATGTTTATTTAAAATGAGTTGTGCGCTGTGTTTAACATTAACACACCTTTGTTTGTTGTTTAATTTAAAAGTGTGCGAATATCTGATAAAATTTTTTCAAATATAAATATAATATAAAGCGAAAAAATTAATAAACTGCAAAACTCATACATATTTATAAGCAAACATACAATATATTAGCGGTTGACAGTGGATCATGCCTTGCTTATACTTTTATAATAAAATTACTAATAAAAATATTCTGTTCGTTTGATGAAAAATCGTGGAAATCCATTGCCGCAGGTCTTTCCGGACACTATGTTTAGAAAGTAGAAAAAATTTGATATGAAGCACGAAATATTTATTTTCCCCCTCAAATTTATTCCATGGCCACGCTCAGCCATAGCAAAGTAACCCTGATGTGGTGGGTGTAAAGCAAATACCAGAAATTATTTCGAAATAAAACTCGTAACCGTTTTCGAGGAACTCCTCAACTCAATTTATCAACACCACGATAATCGAAAAAGCCAGTTGACATGACTTTGAATTTTAACTTGGTTCGAAATGGTTTTTCCGGTTTTGAGCTCTTTCTGGATCGCAGGCTCAGACCCAGGCTTCATCACTAGTAATTATGTATACGAGATCATAACAATTCATACAAAGAAAGTCAGCATTTGGACAGAATGTTACTTTAGAAAAGGAGTTTTACTGTGTAAAACAATTTTGTTTGTTTTATTCGTTTGATGACAAAAACACGCCACTATATAAACAAAGAGAATCGACAGAGCGTTGATATTTGCAGCACACATTTTTAAAATAAAAATCCCCCTTACTTTTGAACGTACTAGTATTGACAGTGGCTGCGTTCTACGAGCGGATTGGTATTATTTTCCTCTTTTACATTTTTTCATGTCCTTAAAAAATACACGAACAAAATATAGAATTATTTAGAATTATTGATGAAAATATGAACGTCGAATTTGTTCTCCCTTACTTTTCTCTTATATTTAGGGTGTATTTCGGTCTTCTTTACCTTGATATTTTAATAATAGTCGAAATCGTTTGTACCAGATTTCATTTTCCCGTCTCAGTGTTATGGATTATTGGTGCAACGATTAGTAGTAAAGCTTGAGACAGACAGATAGTATTAAATCCCGGTTTATATTGTCATACTGATCAAGAGTATACGAACTGAAGCACTAAGCAATTGACTGAATTTATGATGTGTTATGTTACGGATATGTTAACACAAGAATAACGTTCTTTTTTTAGTTGTTTACTTATATACTAGACGAATTAAGAAACAAAAAAAAAAATCATTAGCCGAATATGTGATTGTGGAGATTCATCGCTGTAGTAAAATTTGATTTAAATTACGAAACATTTTGTTTTTAAAACAAAAAATTGAAGTTAATATTTAGTACTCAATAAGTAAACGCGTTTCATTAAGAGCTTATGAGTAACATCGAAAAGAAAGAAATAAAGTCAAATATTGCCACGAACAAGCTCTTGGGAAGAATTAGAAGACAAAAGATATCCCACCCTTTCGCAAATGTGCAGAAGCCCGGCGAACGATATGCTAAATATTTGCAATATCATTAAATGAATCCATTACCCAGAAATAGATTATAGGCGTCATTACAAGGCTGAAGGATTTATGAGATTCACAGTTACGACCAACACTACGTTACATTAAAATTTATTTCACGCAACAAACTTTGCGACTTAACATTTTTATTAGGAAGCAAAATTAATAAGTCTATGCAGGGACAGCATAAGATGACCTAGATTAGCATCCCTAGCCGATTCTCTTACACAGTTTGAAATATATAGGGACCACTTCAGATCTCTGCCCTTTCCTCTAAGCAAACTGCTCAAAATATTTTAATATCCAATGGCATCAATATTCTTTTTCTGCAGCCTTTTTTGATGCTTTGGATATGCAAATGTTTGGAAGAGGCACTGAAGTACCCATGAAAAAGTGCATTCTTGGTAAGCACACGGGATCTCTACTTGTATATGAACTCCTATCTGCTCATTAAACGTTCGTTAACGTCTTCGAAACTTTGCTTAAGACAGCAAGCGTAATCTCGAATTTTTACGCTTTCTTTCGACAGTTTTGGCCATTTAAGCCAGCAAAACATTTTAAAATAGGAATCTAATCATTCAATCGTTAAAATTTGATTTCATTGTACATCTTTACATGTAATTGAAGACACAGCTTCCATTACATTGCAGGAGTAAAATGCCTACAAAAAAATATGTTGCATGATGCGCTACGTAAATGCATTCATTACGTTCATTAGTTCCTATGCCAAACACAATTTTCCACCTCTCTAGCAGTAATGTGGAAAACGCATGATCATTGTTGCTGTTAATGTGTTGCAGGCAAATAAAGGTATATTTGGGCCTAAATCTAATAAGATACCGTGCGCAGAGAATTCCTAAGGGCGCAATAGGTCTTAGTGATAAACACGAAATTGCTAAACCACGCTCATCCCGGAGTCATATGAAACGATCGCATTGCATTTGCATGAACAGACGAAATCCTTTTGAAACCGAGAATGTGTTTTAACTTTTTTATACTCAATACTAAGATAAGCATCCAACTACGTCTACAACGAAAAAACCTGCCAAATGGGAATTGATCAACGCAATGACAAAAGAGAAGATGCTCCAACGAACAGAGGAGGAAAATTACAAAATTTCGCTCATGCATTAATGGTTTTTAGTTTGCTAAATGTAATTAAAAAATTTTTATAGCTAACGTTACAAGGCTTCTCGTCATCGACGCAAGTAGCTCCACTCATGCGATCCTATCAACAAGTGGTATTTTTCTAAGTCAAGGTAAGCACGGATCTAACAATTTGAATAACGTCTGCAAAAGTTTCTTATGTAGAGGAGATACATTTTCATTGCCAACGTAAAAACAGTTATAATTATGTTTAGTTTTCATACTAACTTATCTCTTTTTCTTTTTATGGAGTAGTACAAGGCATGTTTACGCGCTTCCATTCTCACTTGCAGGCCTATGTTGATATATGCGTCTCTGATCGCATAGAGTTCAGTTAATGTAATATTAAGAAAATGGAAAAGAAAATATAATTTAAGCGAAACATTATTTTTGCATAAAAAAGATGGATAGATAGCAACATGAAATAAAACAAAAAAATTAGAAAAGAAATTGTCGAGGCATAGACAACGACCTAAAATATACATTTAGGAACATTAAGCAAAATTTGCATCGGGCGATATTAGTGCAGACAAGCTATTATACACAGGCTCATATGCACATAAGCATTTAAGAATAAGAAGAAAATTTGCTAACAAAACAACAATATTTCAACATTTCTCCGCATATTTTAAATAAAAAATGTAAAACAAAATATATTTCAATGTACACAAGCAGAAAAGACGAACGCGCACATGCACGCACAATATGAAATACAAAATACTCTGCCAAGTAGATCAAACATGTTGCCTATTGCCATCGGTATTATTGTTCTTTTTCTTTTATGTTTTTTTTTTCTTTCTGGTTCATTTTTGTAGTTAAAAAGTAAAACCGTCTCGTGATAGATAACACAGAACATAAATATTATTATGTATTTTAGCTCATGTGCGCGTGGTAGTTTGATTCAAACGGAGACAATATATTGTAGTGGTTTCGTTCCTCCTCCTTCGGTATTATTTAAGATTATTCAACATATTTGTCTGCCAGAGTTTATTTACGCTTAACGCCTTGCAACTAACGTACCCGTAAAAACATTTTCTGGTTATTTTTTGTTGATTTACATTAAGATCTTTTTCAGCGAAGAGCAGTGAGTAGAGGTATATTAATTTCAGTAATTATTCAGTAGCATCCTTAATAAAGTGTTAAAGTACTTTATTACACGCCTTCTTTAAGAAGATGATATTCATGGTTTCATACGTTAAGCGTTCTGATCGATTTGGTAAAAGGTAATTTATCCGACAATAAAACTGAAATAATAGCGAAAAATAAGTTGATGGCATAATAAGTTTTGCGGCATTCATCATTAATACTCATTCTATATATGCCTAGCTAAGATGGTGGATATCGAGATATCGTAACACGAATAGCGTAACACTCGCTTTCGCTACTTAAAAAATTCATGAGAAAAAAATAATGGAAATAATCGTCTTTCAAAAGTGAAAGATTTCGTGTATGGTTTGCAGAGCTTCTTTAATATGGGAAGATATCAGCAAGAATATTATGTAGACAAACTGAAGTTACTTGGACCACCCTTAGAGTGCTAAAGCATTCGCATAATGACTTTCAAGTATTAGTTTTTTGATTTTGATGATGAAAATCGAACAATGTTAGTCTTGGGCTTCTTGGAATGCCTTACAATATCTATCTAGACTGCAGATATTTACAGATCGCCGTAAGCAACGTGGAATTATGTTTTTGTTGGAGAACGAAACTTAGAACATAAACTCTTTGATTAGCGGCCGAACACTGAAAATGTACGCAAAATAAGATGATGAACTCCGGGTTCCGGGTGTGCTGAATGTATGAAAGTCAAACTAGTAGGCACATGTATTCTAATTGACTTAGTTGTATATCGCAAACCCAATTGATTAATTCGTATTCACTAGCGAATATTTTTATCATTCCAAAGGTAACCTTCTCCTCGGAACATTGCTCTCTTGATTATTGCCATCGTCTGTTTCATAGAACGCTCATGACAGCAAATTGAATCGTATAAAATGATTGCAACCATCCCATCACAGCTTGCAATCTAAAACTAAACGGGAGGCTCAATCAGCCGCGTAGTGTGCGATTGAATTTTGCAAAATTCCCCCAATAGGATATTGCCCGGGTTCCACCTAAGAAAACAAGCGGATATTTCGGAAGAGATTTTCAAAAAAAGTATCTTTTGTCCACAATTGCGTAACTAGTGAAGTCTTCGAACAAGGGAGGTAGTGATTGGGTTGGGCAGAATGGTAACGGGCTTAGTAAGAACGATAGCTACCCTAGTCCGATTAAAAGTAAACCTTTACGCTGACTAACGTTCAACAATAAACATAAAGTCTAAATAAATAATCTATGGTACAACAAATGTCAGCAATCCGCTGAGAGCAGACTTTGCGTGACACCTAAGAACGAATCTTGGTGGAATTTTCTTGGTGACTGTGGTTAACCAAAATCGCAAGAGCGTTATATGTTTGAGGCGGTAGAAACGATTAGTTCTAATTAAAAGGGAAAGAGTGCATGCCCGCTGGAGAAGGGGGTCTCTTACTGGGTGGGGGCCGATACGTAGCACGTTATATTGCCCAGTGCGGTCCCATCGGGTACCGTGGATTTAAGCAACCGAAGATGTAAAACTCATAAAGTGAGCTGACACATGTAATTGAAAAAAAATTCTTAACGTAAAAGAAAAGGCTTCAAAGAGCCAATAGGAACACTAACAGGGAAAAAAAAAGAACACTAATAAGGACACTGTGTTTTATATAACTAAAAGTATATCGCTGGTCCATCCTTGTTCTGTTTCTCTGGTGAAAACTTTAGCACGTCTATGTAAAGAAATATTTAAAGCGCATGAAGAGTTTTCTTTCTGCTCTAGTTTGCAGTGGGCCGTAACGTTGAAACGAGAATGAATTTCTGGCGTATAAAAAAAAAAAAAAAATAAATAAATAAATAGATTATTTTCTTCCCTTGTGATGGCCACACGTATCACAGTGCTTACAACGAATAATATGATAAAACATAAAAATAGAGAAAAAGATTATTAGAAAACAAGTATAATTATTTGTTCATTTATTTATTTTTTGTTTTTGTTGTTTTTGTTGTTGTTGTTGTTTTTGTTGTTGTTGTTGTTGTTGTTGTTGTTGTTGTTATTATTTTTAATTGAATAAGAAAATTTTTTTCAATTTTCATTTGCCTATAAAAATATTTTTAGTAATTGTTAAAAAAATTTTTCTTAAACCTGTTTGAGCTTAGCAATTAACTAAACATATAAATAGACTTACTCAAGGCCAAGAGCAATATCGCAATAAATGAAATAAATAAAAAGAAAACTTTATTTAAAAAAAAAAGATGTTAACGTAAAACCTGTCTTCAAGTTCATAAAGTTTGTTCTTTTTTTTACTTTTCTTTCACGTCGCATACAGACAACGGAGCTTTTTGACAACACATTTGAAACAATGTTAATAAAGATGATAATGAATTCTATAAAGTATTGTGCGAACGTAAGAGTGAATAATAAATAAACTAAGATGCACGATAGCAACCAGTTGCATTTAATTGCGTAAAAATCACAACAGATGTTAATCGTACGAATTGAAAACAATAACTTCAGTTAGTTGTTGCGCTCAGTTCAAGGCCATGAAATTCAATGTTAGACCGAGGATACATGTGAAGGAAGGAAACTGTGTATATACAAAAAGGGAAAGAAAAATGTATATACAGACATATATACATATACAATATATGATATATACATATATATATAAACACAAATACACAAGAGCATGAAAAGAACAATTAAGAATGTTTTGTTTACAAAAACAAGAAATAGGCGAATTCGTAGGCATAAATAACTTAAGTGCATAATGAGTTAATAAGCGCTTATATACAATTGAAAGTTAATTACTTCAGTTCAAGATAAAATTTTTATTGCCTACGAGTGAAGTTTGAGTTGCGCTATATGATTAAATAAAAGCGGATTTAAGGTGAATCTCAAATACCCACTAAGCCTAAGCCATAAAAGTATATGATAAATAACAAATTAGTATCAGTTACTGTATCATCCACTGTTCTACGGCAAATCATGACACACCCATGCATCACCTTCAAGAAACATGTGCAAAGGTTTGTTGTCTTGTAGTTCTGACATAAACCCTTACATCGTCTTATTAAGCAGCAAAGTCAATACAGATTGCAATTCGTTCACAATAGTTTTTTTCTTCTTTTACTTTCATCACAATTCCAGAAGTAGACTTTCCGTCCTTAAAAAAGTCATATATTCTTGATCAGTGTAAATAGCACGATATATTCATCGAAATTTATCTATCAAAGTGAGCCCAGAAATGGATTTTTTCCAAAATATTTAACAATTTGCCAAAAAACCAACAGTTTTTTTTTTGTAACACAAAGGGTGTTCCAGAGTAACCCGAACTTTTTTTCAACTTTTTTTGCTGAGCGATCAATATTTATGATTATTAAACTAGATACTATAACCATGCGTTGGTCAAAGATCAGACAAAATTATCAGCGGAGTTAATAAAAACAGAACAAATATTTAATGAAACATTGATTTATCCCATTTCGAGCGACCATTTTGTATTTCGAGAGGTCTTTTGTCCAATTGGTCCTCACAAATTTTCGTCAAAGGAAATCACAATTACGACTGAAATGTTCACGATAAATCGCATAATTTAATAACGCCTGCATTCTGAGTATTGGGAGCCGAAAACAGTACGGCTCAATCACGCATTCTTGGATGCGGAAATGAATCTTTTAAAAAATTTGTCAATAGGCTGCCTGTCACACTCACAACGACAAAAGAAAACTCCTTGCAGAATGTTAAATATTTACGTGACATTGAAGTGAAAAATAAATTGAAAAGAAAATCGAATCCGCTCGAACTAAAGTTGTATTCGTTCTAGTTTCTAGTTTTTAATTTCATTTATATGGTTAAAGACGTGTGCATATGTTTAGTTGTAGCTTTAACGTCTTTTACCGTGAACTTGAAAATATTGACGGGAAGACGGTTAAGCAGACTGAAAAGATATCAGAAGCGAAAACTTCATATTACAATTGTTGTGGCAAACCCGTTTAATTTCAAGGTGTTAAGATGACGCTTAATACAGCAAGAGAAAAAAAATATAAGTATGTGTGACTATAAATAGTTAAGGCGGCTTTGTAATTCGCTCGATTAAAATTTCTTTTATTATATCTATCTTTAGAAATTATAAAAAAAAAGCTTTACCTACACACATATAAACATACATAAACTCTAAGCGCATCATCCCAAGATTTTTAAACAACTTGTTTGCTGCAACTGTTACTAAAGTTGACTTTGTAGTATTAAGTGACCATTCGCCTATGCAAGCTGAAGAGTAAAAGTAAACTTCCCTTCAAGGTTTTCAAAATTGTTGAAATTAATACGCATTGGAAGTGATAGAGATAAAGGAATATATAAACACTTTACGACATAAGCTTTTTTGGGGTCTATGTTGTGCATGTGTACGCTTTTGTAATACGTTGTGTTTTTATGTAGTTGTATTTGTACACATCTTTAAATGTATACGACGAGTACAATTGAGATTTAAAAAAAACCAGATTGTGCAACAAGGTATTCATATCTTTAAACATTTCAGAAACGATAAAACAATTTATTACTGACAACGCTACAACATTATCGTACTTAAGTATCAAAATAAAATAAAAATGTGCTTTATTTATTAATCACACTAAAATTACTTCAATCTTTGAATGGTGAAAAGGAAGCTTAACTTTACTACGATTTTTAAAAAGTAAGCACAATTAAAAGTAATAAATGAAAAAAAAACATTTTTATGGACACATTGCAACAAAAATGTTATTCTAAAAGTTAACCAAATTAAACCAGCATTTGAGTTGTTTTGGCCTTGGAATGGATATTGATCCCTTCACTTTAAATAAATTAAGAAAATCTGTACACTTCAGACGAGATTTGAATTGTCGAAAGAAGTAATCAGCCGCTTAAGTTTTTAACGCGGTGCAAAAAACCCCAGCTATACCCGCTAGACATTAAATATAGGGCGGGCACGTTCAAAAAGACAAGATCTCCGTGGCACATATATAAGCATTTAGAAAATCAACACCAACTTTTTTTGGTAGGTTGATATTCAGTTAGCTACCATCTGCTTAGTAACTTAATTTTTTTTGTTATGAATGTGAAAATGCACGAAGACCATTATGTCAAATAACACGGGGAATGAGAATGCGTCTTTCAACGCTACCAGATATGATTAATTAGACCAAAAGGCCCGTTGCGCCGGACTAGAATGGCTTAACTTTGTCACGTAGTCAATAAAATCTAGAAATACTTAATAGAGACTACTTGAGCAGCGCGAGTCTTCAATTCGGTTATTCCTACCAGCTCTGCAAAGCATCAGAAGTTGACATTAAAAGGTAAAAAAATGCGTAGTGATCTTTGTCGAAAAAAAATTAATTTGACGAAAAAAAGAAATTTTCTAAATACCGCTATTAAGAACTGAGGGCTCTAGTTTCTTCCGAAAATAGGCTTTCCTTTATTGATTTTCTCTTTCAACCTTTTCAGTTAGTTTACAGCTATTATTATTTATCGAAGTAAAGTAAAGCAAAGTTACATTACATTGTATTACAACTAACGTTATAAATGCCTAAGACAGATATCAGTGATAAACAGGAAGATGCGAAAAAAAATTCCTACGCTAAGGGTGCCCGCATCAAATGAGTCCCTGGTAAATTGATGATATCTCGTTTCTTAAATACACATTAAGTTCATTTAAAAACATTTCCAAACAAAAATCCATAAAAGTCCGTAAGGCTTCATTTGAACTACCGCTGAATAAAAACAAGGCTGTGATCGGTTCGAAGGCAGTCCGTGCTTCTGCCAAAAAACGAAAAGCATGAAGTTTTTGATTTTAATTATGAATTCAACTGGGCGAAACTATGGGGTCTCTTGGTTTACCCATAGATGTGCCTCACCTGTGCTTCACCTCTTCGTGGTGCTCCCTATAAAACATTGACTGCTGCATTGTGGCTCCCTTTTCCTCTCTTTTTGAGAGTCGCACAGTCAATGGCAAAGAAAGGCTTAACGCTTACTATCTATAACCTGGCAACAGGTTTTTCTCTTTGGAAGCCGAAGGGGTCTGGTCGGAAGGGGCTTTCTTTTCTAAATTGAAAAGAAGCAATTCTTTCCCTGTTTGCTTCTCATGGTGGAAGTCATCTAATGATGATGGCCACCGATATCAAGTGGGCTGGAGCACACTGCGTGTGTGCTGTGCGACGACAACCTTAGAAGCATTATTTTCCTTGAGAAAGGATAGTTAAAGATCGGCCTTCCGGGATATGTGAATAATCCAAAGGCAAGTGCTAAATGCGTACAGTATAAGATCACCCAAAGTTGTATAGCTTGGTGTAAGTTCTTGCTTGAACGATAGGCCAAGAAGATAAAGGGTGTCCACGGGGGTCAGGTTGCCTAAAGTAGGATTGTTCCGGCAGGAAGATGCCCACTACCCATCGGAATGCCAGACGAATGCCTTCTTGCCTGACTGCTGGTTACGGCTCTTCAGGAAGTATGCGTAGTGGCTGTGGTTACCACAAAGTTTCGCGGAGAGCTATTTAAGAAGTGCTTAGATAGGTCTCCCATCTGATTAAGGCACATGCCAGGTGCAGACGTTAACACACATACATATATATCTGTAAAATTATAAAGTTTTTTGCCATTGCTCCAGGCAGTTTGCACGATTTTGCCTTTAAAAAATGTGGCGAGGCGTTTAGTAGATTCAAATTGGCCAATTGAGACTCGCATAGTTAATAGAGAATTTTACAATTATTATTTCATTTTCTGAAATTCTTGGTATTCAACAAGCGCAAATAAACGTAAATTTCGTTTTTTTTGATTGTTGACGTTGTTATGCCTTATGTTTCTGGAAAAAAACGAATATTTCATTGTTTCCGATATAGGACGATCGTACCCCCTTCAGTTTGTGCAAATAAACGTAAATTTCGTATATCTCAAACTTACACGATAGCCAAACATCTAAGAATCCATATAAAAAGAACCTTTGCAATGCTATGATATTAATCGACTGAATATGCTATCGACTGAAAAAATTCGTTCAACATTCGCTTGGTTGTGATTTATAACAGAAGATTTTGCGGTGGTAATTACATGATAATAACCTATATATATTGTTACAAATCTACGCTTTTCTATGATACGGTCTGTATCACTAGATCATGGATATTCTTCTTAAGAAAAATACACTTGCACGTTTTCATTTCGAGAGTCTTTTATTTACAATCATTTTCTCGTCTTCTCAACTTTAATATTCTTTTTCGATTCAAATGCTCTTGTCCGACTCAAATGTTCTCGTACGACTAAACTGCCTTCCGCAAATAGTCTACTTATATACATTTTAACAAGCATGTTATTATTACTTAACTTCATTGTTTCATTTTTAATCCGTTAACCTCCTTTTCTGCTAATCGTTTTCCTCGACCAGCAGCCGTATGACGCGCCGCGCATGTGCACCTGGGTTTTCCCTGTCTGTTTTCGTGCTAATCTTTTTCGTCGGCCGGCAGCTGCATGACGCGCCGCGAATATGCACTAGGGAATTTATTACTTACGAAAATAAATTAGTTAACATTAACTGGGTTTGGTATTTTCGTAACAATATTTAATATTGTTTTTACCTCTTTTCTCTTTCATACTTTAGATAAAAATATGATCAGATAGTTTAGATAAAAAATCATCAACTAGGAAAATTCATTTAAGGGAGTGACTTCCTTTGATCAAAGCCATGCTGAGTTTGAAAATACATCCTTTGAGCGCTATATCAACATCACTCTAACATGTCCAGTTTTACGTCTGCTGAAAACAATTTATATCAGACTTGTAATCAAAAAAATAAGAAATGAATTATTTCGGGAAATCTTTATATGTTATCAACTTAAAAATTTCGCATAATTGATCGACTTTTATATCTACCAACGAACGATCAGGATATGTTGGATTTAGAGGCCCTTTGAATTATATTCATATGTTCGTACGTACTTTTGATCATCGCAAGTTGATTTAACTTCCTCCGTCTACAGATGGGAGTAACGTCAGTTGCGGCCAGTTGCTAAGAAGCACAAGGTCATAAAATGCAAGTAAATAGAAACAATTTGCCTGTACACTCTTGATCTATGACCACGAAAATGGGCGTGATTTACTCTCTACCACGATCCCAACATAAAAAGAAATTATAAAAGTTAATGCGTGCATGAGTGTAATTCAACATAATTCAACAAGAATTCGCGGACAACAACGGACACTTCATCTTCCGTCTGCTACAGACAGCTTAGAATCTACAAAAGACACAAATATATCTCAAAGGTAGCGAAGAGCCTAATGCAAAAGTAATATGTATGATCAACAAATACGCTTACAGTCAAAGTACCTTGCTGTAGGTAACAAGGATTCTTTCTGATGCAAACATAGCTTTCTTATTTGCTATATTTATACTAGCATCAGTTGTACCACCATTGGAGTCTTTGGCTCTATATGGAAAGCATCGACGATTTAACATAGGAGAAGTACCGTCTTCTTTCCATGGTTTCTTCTGTTGGCTGACTTTTGGATGACTGCCTAATATTTCAAATTTTTACTTTCGATCGCTTGATCATGTCATGCCCATTACAAATCCAAATATACTGTGTACATATTTATACAGGTTGGATCAGCACAGGATTCTTGACCGGTTCAATTCATTTCCTATTCGAATGTTTGAAATAATCTGGTAAAAAAATCTACAAAATGAAAATATCTTAAATTGCCACAAGTAACTTTGAAAATCAGCAGCTACAAGTTAGAACCGTTTTCGAAATGATTCTAAATTTCAACACAACTTTGCCAAGGACTTCGCTATATACAACATGTATTTCATTTCGTTAAATTCCTCCCGCAACCTCCAAGAAAGTACCGGTCAATGCATTGACAATTTTTTATATTTTAGCTTACACAAGATAATGCAATTTTTCACCTATTTCCCACTCTTCAGTGGAAGGTTTTCAAAATTCACCTAGAGTGCAAAATCCTCTTTCGGTAGTCTTTATTTTATTTTATAAGCAATTGAGAAATCAATTTCTTTTCCATTAGTCTTCGTTGGAACAAGATAAACAATAATTAGACGTACAAATTACGGCGCTTTTTACGATTATTATCATTTTATTTAAGTGGCCATGTGCGTATTGTCTAATCATACATATATATGTATATAAAAAAAACTCAAGAAAGTTGATTGATGGTAAAGTAAAGAATATTTCCGGGAATTATTCAAGCAAAACCGTACGCTATTTTAAGAATTGAAAAGCAAACTATTATAAAAAATTTAACAAATAGGAATAAAATAAAAAAGACTTTTTTTCGCAAATTCTAATAAATGATAATGAACAAAATGTTGACTGACTGCAATGCGCATAATGTTTTTGAACTTTTTTGTGAACTTGTGCGAACATAAGAATATTTTAAATTAACTTCACAGCTAAACTCAATTCAATTGTGTATTTTTAATAAAATTTCTTTGTTTGTAATGTAGTATAAGCGATTTAAGTGTAAAACACAGGCTGTAACGGAAAAATATAAGAAATACTGTGAACCCGAGCTTAAAAAAGAATGCTCCCTTTTCACTACAGCTTAAACTCAATTCCAACTCTTATGCTTTCGCAATGAAGCGACACAAAAGCAATGCTTCCAAAGATGACGTGTCGAGTAGCGATTAAAAAGGTGCATGAGAACAATATATCATATTCCACTGCGTCATGTGCGTGCTTTTAGAAATATCACAATGAAATATAATATATAATATATCAATTAAATCTGACGATCTTGTTATCTTTATGGCTACACTTGGCTATCTTGTTACTTTAATACCTTGACTCCAATTACAATCGAGCGCTCTCTTGAAGAAATTCAATTTTATTTTTACTGCTCAGACCTGTTTTGTCTTTTCATAATTGTTTTTCAATTCGAAAGAGATGTTTCCGATGAAATTCCGCCGCGATGTTTGTCTCTCCCTTCAGAAACGGCTAAATAATTCATTCACATATCCTGCAGTGTATTTCTTTTGCTTAAATGTTTTTTTTTCTAGTTTTTTGTAAACATATGTAGGCCACCGATCATAACTTCAGTTAATTGGACTTAAAATTCGACTACATCTTACACGATCATCGCCTACACTACGTCACCTCTAATGCCGGGTATTTTCACCTTGAATGAATGAATGAATTAGTTGCGTGCAAAAGGTTTGGCTATTTGTCCACTTGAAAACGGTATTTATTGAGAAAAGTTAACACAACGTATAATAATCAAAATATTTTTCATTACTTTCTACAACTTTTTCCCATTCGAGCTGCAACAACGTACCCTGGACAACTCTTGTAACATGTGGCCGAGCATTGTCATGCAAGGGAACGATTTATGGGTGGTCTTTTTTGCAACAATACATCGTTCAATTTGCTTAATCGGCGGCAATAGACACCTTTCGTAACAGTATCATTCAGTTTTAGCGGCGTAATGCACTAAACCTTTCAAATCAAACAACAAAGGCAATGAATGGCCAAAATGCAATTTTGTGCTTTCCATGATTAGCGTTTGTACACACTGAATATCTCAATAATACTAAATTGAAAACTGTTATTTTAGGTAGAGCAAGGTCAAAACCATCAAATTTAATCGTTATATACACTGGTATTTCTCATTTCTTTATCACTTTTATCTATAGAAGTCGCTGGCCAAAACTCTTGCAAGCACATAAGAGAAGACAGAAAGATTAGAAATCGATCCATCCACCATATGATGCCAACCGATTCGGAATTGTTTTCTATATAAATTTGGGACTCTCTACCGCACACAATTTTCGAGATATTTTGATCAAATATAGCGCACTTATATGTTTTAGCCAATAAGCAAACGGTGCCGAAAATGGGTTCGACTAAACTGAATTTATGATCTCTTTCCAATTAGCAGTCGCTCTGGCCAGACTATAATGTTTTACCTTTTTTTGATACGTACATAAGGCAATCAAGTGTTAATATGATTTCTTCTGATGGAATAATGACTTCCGTTCCCGATGTTGATGAACTGCAACTATTAAACAACTTCTTAATTCTACATGTACTTCATGTACATATTTAATGTAAGAAATGCTGCTGTTAATATAACAGTACATGTTATTTTGAAAAAGGAGTTGCACTTCAGAGAGAACCTCTCGAAACACGAAGGTAAGTTTAAAAGCACAAATGCGATTTACAAAAGATTCAGATGCTTACGGGCAACGAAAATGTGATACCATTGAGCATGAACGTAATGTGGGCCGCGTTATGCTTATGTATAGGCGTATATCTAGGATAAATTTTCCACAAAGACAAAGGGGATTTGCTCTCAATTTTTTTTTTTTAAATGACCAATCACTCAGGGAATGTCACTATTCGTGTAAAACGGTAACTGTTGGAAGGAAGGCTGGAAAGAAAAAGAAATAGAGAGGTAGGTCGCAGCCTGACGGGACTGTGCCCAATCGATAAGCGTTACGCCTTTACTAACTGAGCACTCACTACAGCTACGATCAAAGAAACCTCTACCGCACTTAGTCGTGGTTCTTACCTACTCGGCTAGTCAGCAGGTCTACAGGGATTTCTCAGCACATAGGACACAATTCAATACCGCGGCTCGTTGTGCTCTAATCATACTGTTTAATCTATCCACGGTAGCCTATTCCTCAGCTCCCAAAGTTTTCACTTTCAAGTCGAATGTACACAAATACTGCTGCTGTTTTTGTTCCATATTTATCCGCTACCTTACTTTACCGCTACAATTCCGATACGTATAGAACACATTTACCCAAAAACAAAAAAAAGGGTGCACTAAATAATGCACAGAAGTCGAATAAACGAAAGCCTTTTCTTAACAGAGCGACTACAAACTGGGCCTATTTGATGCAATAGTGCGTGAATAAAAGACCTACCTGAGAGTCTGCCATACTTATTACGATCTAACCACCAAACCTGACCAATGTATACCCTACGCAACTTCTTAACACTTCTTTAATAGGTGAGGTCAAAATACGCCAGTGTATCAGAATTCATCGAACGGAAGCCCACAAACATTCATTGATTAATAAAATAATTCAGAGACAGTTAACGCAGAAAAACGTGTCTTGTTTCGATTAAAAATTTTTTTGTAAAATTAACACACCTTCTTAAATTGAAAGTTAAATGTTAAATATTACATGCGCGTCCCTACTTGTTTAAAAAATAAAGCTATAAATTTACTTGAAAATGAAACTTTTCCAAAAAAAAAATTTTCAACAACAATTTGTTAATAATTTAGTGACACGATTCAAGGCGACCTTTCAGTACCCACAGTAGCCACAAGACTGGCTACAGATTGCGTTAATAAACTTACCAGTAAATTTCAAATACCTTTCACAGTAAAACTTGACAAGTAATAGAGAATTTTTCTGAGAAAAAAAGACTAATAAAATAATGTAATAGAAATAAAAGAGAAAAATATCTTGAAAGCGCTTCCATCTGCTTTGTACCAGTTTTAAATTTGATCAAAATAAACAACAAATTTGCAATTTTTACAATAAAAGTTTAGAAAACGCAAAATTTGAAAATGAAGCCCTAAAATCTCCTTGCTATATACTTTATGCATATAATCAAACCGCTTTTACAGCGCATTATGACAAAGACCAGAGGGTTTGGAATTGAGAATTTTTTATATTTATATAAATTTATGCAATTAAGGCCGGGTTTTCAAGCTGAATTTGAAAATCTTACTCCGAAGCAAAAATGCACATAAGTACTCGTTTGCATGCTTAGAAATATATTAAAAAACTTTATCATTTTATTAACTCTCCTAAATATATATTTGCGGTATGCATATATACATGTACGAATTGTACGTCATAAAAAATATATATACTTAGTTACTACTATAAACTTCCCTTTGCGAATATTTTTATTATAAAAAGGTTTTTGATAAGTTCACTTCCGTACTGATTCGATTTTAACATTTTTACTATTTCCTTGGTTTTATATATTTATATATATATATATACGTGTATATACATAAATACGCTCCACAATATGCACTTATATGTACCGATATGTGAACTTTCACATCAAATATAAGAGTGAGGGTATTTTTTCACAGCAAATGTTTATACAAACGTGTGCTTTTCTCATAACATTTAATAAAATGTAAAATTTCCTTCTGCCATAACCTCAATTATTTTGTCAAGTCAATATTTAGCCATTCACCAAGTAGGAACTTTTCGTTTTTCTTATTCTTTTTTTTCTTTCTGTTCTCTCACAACTCTTACCCATTCTTAAGTTGTTTGAAAGCTGAAAATGAAGAAAGAAGAAAAAGAAGAGAAAAAAAGTGATGTATTTTTATTTGCTTGCTGACTTTTATTTTGTGGTTAAAAGGAAGTAGTTTTTAGCAGAAACATTAAGTGGAGAAATTCAGTTTTTACATACTTTCCTTTTGCTCCACTCCTTTCATAAATTTCGCTTAAGTGTGTGTAGTGTATATAGCGCCGGGGATTAGAAACGTTAATCTGTCATACACAGATCGCTTACACAAAAGCATATATACGATAAGAATACTTTTTTTTTTTTACTTTTTACTCACTGCATGAGCTAAGAGTCATAGCAGATTTGGCATTGCGTTTGTAACACTTGCAGGGGCTTCTTAACGCCCATAAGCCTTCATTTGAAACGCGTTATGGCAACGACGTAGTTAAATTCGCAGCCATTTGCTTTCGAAGTCCCTTAAAACGCAAAAGTTTATAAATGAAAGTCACTTTGGCGACTTAACTACGCTTGTCTTATCTCCCAATGCAAGGAGGTCAACATGAAACGTAAAATATAACACTTAGCCACGCTATATTAAAAAAAGACTATGTCCTCCCTGAAACAATTTCACACGAGTTGAAGAATCTCGCAGTCACGAAATATTTCGATGAGAACTATTGTCCTGATGAGCATTTGAGTATTGCAAGACATTATCAGCCCATTGTTGCATTCAAAATTAACTTAGAATTGACAATTTTCCTATATTAACGAACATGTTAACAACACACCCTAAAAATTTACTGCAAAAATAGGCACGCAATTTTTTCTTTTTTTTCCAATTAGATGTGATACCCGCGATTTGATTAGACATATTTTGTAAGGGTAATCAGAATGCAATATATATCATATATACCGCAAATGGTTTAAGATTCCAAACGTCATAGATTAAATTTGTTGTTTGAACATTATATGAAATGAAGTGAATGACGACTGGGATAGGATTCATGCCCACAATAAATGGAGCCTTCAAGAGGCTAAAATTCGTACGTTAGTTGCTAATATGCAATTCATACTTTCATGCGATGACAGACAATTGCTATTAACTGCCGCAGACTTTACTTTACATTATTAGACATAATGTTTTCTAATTGGTTAACATTTATTTTCAGATTATTGTCTCCTTATTCTTTTCTTCGGGGTTTTAGGGAAAATTAAATATGAAATCATATTCATGTTCTATGCAATAATATTTCAAATTTCATATTTATTGCAAAATGGCATCATACTGTCAATGATAAACATCACTCTCGGGGATTGCGGGAGTACAAAACACATTTCGAAAACATTTCAATTTGAAAGAAATGAGAAAATAGTAGAGTCGCTGTGCACAGTATGAGTCGATTAAGTGCACTTCACTTTTTAAAACTTATAACGAACGCGCTGGTATTGTTTTTCGCCGCCACAATCAAAAAATGCTCATTTACTTTACTTCATTAGCAAGCCACCGCAACTAATTACAGCTATACGTTGGTTAGTATTTACATTAAACGAAAAGGGCGATCCCTTCATTCATTTGTTTATCTAATTTTTCATTTATTTATTTATTTATTTATTTGCCAACATTTTTTTTTATATTTTAGTTTTTTGAATATGTTGGCCTTTACTTCATTATAGAATTGTAACGAGAAATATTCCATTGACGTAATTTTAATATTATATAATTACAGGCGTCCCTCGTATAATACGGTATTTGAAAAGCACGGTTTTCATATTACTCGACACAAGAATTGAAAATAATTGTAACACGGTTGCAATATAACACGATTTCAAAAAATCGAATATGCATTGGAAAAGTAAATTGCGTTCAATAATGGAAATCTCCAACTTTATTGCTAGTGGAAAATCTCACATTTCATTTTGAGAAGTGACAGTGTGCGTTTTATTGTTTGTAAATGAAATTGATAAAGTTTTTGAAATTGAAAAATTTTCGAAAGATTGGGAAACGATAAAAATGTCACACTTGCTCAATCTTGGAAAGAGTTTTCTATTTTAGATTGCGTCGCAATTATAGCTTTGGCTTGCTATAGGAATTAAATCAGTCTACACTTCATGCATGTTGAAAACCTTCGTTAACCCAAATGCTCCAGAGAGGAAACTGTGTGCCAAGTGAGGAAGCAGAATTTAACAGAATAACATAGGTTGCTTCTACTCTGGAAGGGGACAGATTTTCAAATAAGATCATTGATGATGTTCGGGAACTATGTGAAGAGCAAACTTTGCATGAGGAAGAACTAATTGAACTTATCAATACATCCGCATTTAATTACGCTGATGATTCCGAAAACATTCGTAATACTACAACAGTTTGACATGTAAATTTAACTGATCTGCAAGAAGGAATAGCTTTAGCTAAAAAATGAGAACATTTTTTCGTTGAAAAGGATCCTACAGCAGTACGTAGCGGAAAATTTACAAGAGAATAGAAAATTTCTTTAACTCCTTCTAGAGAAATTCTGAAAGAATTGCAAGATCGAAATAGGCAGGTATTTGCAACTACGTCATATAACTTTTGTAATAATGGAGAAATAACTAATGAAGTTTCAACCAACCTTAAGAAAAAAAATAGAAAAGCTGTAATTTTTGATGAGAGTGGTGATGATTAATTTCGTGGTCTCAATAAGCTGTTCCTATTTGTTTTATAATAATAATTTTTTTTTTTAATACATTTTTAATTGTATTTTTAAGTTTTGTATTTCATCATAATGTTGAATTTCATTTTTTTTTTAATAAAAACGTGAAGTCAAATTAATTTTTCATTCATGTAGTATTTGGAACAGAATTTCAGCTATCATAAAATATTAGACCTTAAAACATGGTTTCGATACAACACGGTACACACTGCTTTTATTTATATTATTTCGAGGTTTCGTATAACACGATTTCGATATAACACAAGACAAGGCCTCGATACTACACGGTATACCTTGCTCCGTATAACACGGTTTCGATATAGCACGGTACGAATTAATCGGGACGCCTCTTGGGGCCAATCTTTAATTTTCAGCAGGTCGAACAGTATATTAGAATTTCAAAATGTTTTGCCAAAGGTAGATATATTTGTTGATTAATCAGAATTGGCCTTTTGGGGAGGACTCTGTACAAGTGGGCCCTCTAAATTTGTAGGCCATCGCCGCAGGTACTTGTGCGATGTGTCATACGCCTTTTTTGAATATAGTCATAGACAATTCAAATTTGATGCCGTGATCAAAATTAAAAAATATTGGCACTAATTCATAGACGAAGTTCTTTAGTAAAATTTCTCTTTATCTATTGTCGATAGTTTGTCGATTGATCGCGCTCAACATGCTAATTTTAGCATGGCTTCAAGTACGCAATTACGCAGCTTTTTTTATTAACCCTTCCATAAAATACCATTAAGCATGCTTCATAATATATTCCATGAGGTCTTCAACGGTGTAGATATAAATTATTCTACAATACAGTGGTATAAGCGAGAAAGGATAAAATATGTTACTTGTGACAACTAAGAGTTCGTACAAATTAACACAAAATGTACACATTATAGTCAGTATATCAGTATAGGACTCTTAATCGATTTAGATATAACAGCTACGGCTGTGGTTTCGCTGTAAGCTTAGCATTACTCGTAATATTTCAAATCTCACATCAGTGGCCTTATAAAGCAAACCTATTTTTAATAAGCTTATGATTCGAAGTCAGTTTAAGCGATAAAGACTCGTCGTATTTGTTACGGGGTTCCAAATTTATTTATATAGAGCTCTAAACTGTTTTATTGGCGCGTCGCTTGTCAGCTTTACCACCTTCGTTCTAATAGCAATCACTTATAACTGTAAAAACTGCTGCTCAAGTTTCAAACTTATGGTACTAATATGAAAATGTGCGCATACAATGTTCTCGCTTACCTTTAATACTGGTCTTAGGGTTTAAAATTAAGATTTTTGTTTGGATGTAAATTCCGAATCTTTAGCTATCCATAAAATATATAACAATTTTGGCTGTAATGAAAATAGCACAACCATTTCTTAAGCCGCTGGAAATACGACGCTTTTGAAAATTATATCAAATTAAGAAGTGCAAAAAGAAAGAAGAAGAAAAATAAAGCAAAATGAAATATGAACGAAAAGCAAGAATACGAAATGGAAGCAGAAGAGAAAGCGAAAGCAAAAGTAGAAAAGAAAAAGGAAAAGAGGAAGGAAAAATACAAAAAAGAAGGAAGAAGAAGAAAATGATGAAAAGGAGAAATAAATAACGGGATGAAGGCAGGAAAAGGAGAAGAAAGCTAAGCGACAAAAGCATGCTTTCCTTCGAAGAATAAAATGAATAAGAAAATGAAAATAGAAGCAAAAAGAAAAAGGAAAAGAAAAAGATGGACCTGAGTTGTACATTGGTTTCATATTTCTCGTAACAATTGCAAGGGGGTCTATTTGGATACACATTTTTTTCGTTAAGTTGTACATCCTCCCGGGAGAGCAATGTTAACACAAGCAACTTCATTCAGCAGCACCGAACATGAGTTTCTTCCGCAAGATTTTTTATGCAAAAGTTGAAAAGTTTTTAGAAACACTTTCGAAAATTTTTTATTCAAGTTTTCAAACAACTTTTTTAAATTTTACAAATGTTCTTCTAAAATGTTGCTTATGCAGGATTCACTTATTCCAAAATACATTAAAAAAATACATTAAAAATACATAAAATACGCTATTACATGTAGTATGACAGAGATTGTCGCTAAAACCTACCGCATCACGTCGTAATTAATAACAGTTTTGACAAACTTTACTTGATGGACTGAGCAATAACAACCAATACCAATAATAAAAGGCAGAAGTAAACGATATTAAAAAGAACGCGGTTGTAAATAAGTAGACTAAAGAACATTTTCAAAAAAGAACGAAAGAACGAACACACAAACCTTACAACACAGACAAGAATAAATAAAAGCACATAGTCAACAGTAAAGTGAATCTTTTATTCCCCCTTTAAGATCTACATGTAAAAATATCCTTTTTTCTTACTTTTATTTATTTATTTTTTGTGAGCTTCTCAGCTTGTGGGCTAAAATCTGTTTGAAATTTGATTTGTGCACAATTTCGGTTATATCTTCGAACGAATGAATGCGAGTTTCGTGCTGTAAATGCCGACGTGAAGACGTAAGTGATGATCAACATGTTGGGCAATCGAAATTTGCAATGACCGTATGATGCCATGGAGACTACGCGTGAATTCATCAAAGACCATCGAAAATAGTCGTTAAAACTAAGGTAAACAAAGTTAATTATAAGTTTACGGTTTGTTTCACACAAATTGACTGATAAGCAAATACTCGTCACGAGAGGCTGGGACTAATTTTTATATCAAATATCCGATTTTCGGCGTATTCGTTAAATTCATTTGATGATGAAAGCACAGTTTTATGCTGCCGTGCTATTCAAAGAATCTGCAGCGATGCGACCAATTCACTGTAATCTGTCGTAATGCCGCAACTCGACTTCAACACCCACGATCGCCATGAACGTTGGCCGGAACACCGTCAACTTAAACTGGTGCCATTAGCACGTCTTATTTTGAAAAGGGGTTTCTTCACTTTAAAAGATATCGTGTACGTTGCAACCCAATTGTCAGTCATTAACTGAAAAGTAGCAGCTTTCAATTGAAATTCAGAAGTCGCCCGGGGGAAACAAGAAGTTCTTAATCGATATTCAGAAGGCGTCAGTTGTAGGCATCAGACACTGACGAAATTTAGAACTTATAAGTTGAAAAGGTGCTGATAGGTGGTTATAATAACAAATTGTTAAATTAATAATTTTCAACAGTGACCTCAATGTTTGTGAACGACGTTAAATTACGGTCATAAGTCAAAGAAGTGAGGAATGAAAAAATGAATTCTTGAATGCATGAATTCTTGTTATAAAGCATGCAGGTAAGATTAACGGCTTTGCCTATATAATTGTGACGATCTAAGATAGCTTATAAGTTGTTTACTAAAATATTTTGGAACCCCATGGAAACTAACAATTGTTATGGGCAATTCAGTTCTTCATAGGATCCCTGGTGCATAGCTATGCATTTACCAGAGCATAGATGGAATACTTGTATATTTTGCACAAGATGATTACGAATGCAAGTTTAGCACGTTTTCCAATTCTAATAAAAAACGTAAAGAAAAAAACAAAACAAATGGCCAAATAAAAGTAACTTCATTAAAAATGTCACGTTGATCAAGACGACATAAGAAATTGCAATTTCCGATGTGCATTTCTGTCAAACGAAATCAAAGAATTAATAAACCTT
Source organism: Glossina austeni (assembly GCA_000688735.1). NCBI lineage: Eukaryota > Metazoa > Arthropoda > Insecta > Diptera > Glossinidae > Glossina > Glossina austeni. Next base: position 237,780 of record KK502557.1, read on the forward strand.
GAGTCTTCCGTTACGATTATAAAGGGTATGTAAAAAAAAAGGAGAAAGAATTCATGACCCTTCTATAAACGGACAGACAAGCGGACTGACTGACTGAGTTACGCTTGTATATAAGCATTTTTATACAGATACATTATTAAATGACGCTCGGACTCGTTCGTGTAGATGATGTCTATGCATAATACTGTTGACGTGAGTGATATGTGATGCGGTGTGGCGTGGTATGGAATGCTGTTACGATGTGATTCATGCAGTCTTTTGAAGGTTTAAGAGATTACGTGTTGGATTTTAGTTTTGCGGTTTACTTTTACTAGCACATCACGAAATATAGAATAAAGTATTTTGAAATACACAAACGACTTGACATAATGCCCATTGTTCGCTGCATTCCTTCCTTCCTTCCTTACACATATTTATGTATGGTTTGTATATGTGTATTGGAGCTGTTGTTGTTGTTGTTATTATTATTGTTGTTGCACCTGTATATTAGTGATAGTGGTTGCAGTTGCGGCTTTTCATTTCTTTTGTTCTCATTTTCCTTTACAAAAATTCACTTGCCATTAAGAGTTTTTCAACTGTAGGCACACATTTATGATTTGTAAGCTATAATGCACACTCGTTTGTGTTGTACTTAAACATGCTTTACTTTTATATCCGCCTTTCCCCATAAACAACGTAAAAACACAGATGGGCATATAAAGAAGTTCGCAGTTTACGAAGAAATGTGTTTACGTACCTATGCGTGTGTGTGCGTCTGTTTGTGTGTATGGGGGCTTGTGTTCAGCAAGGATAGATATGGAAATAGGATATAGAAAAATTAGAATCCATTCATGTAAGCATGCAGTTACGTAATGAGTATATATTTCCGGGACCAACCATAAATTTATATATAGCGTTATATACGCAAAAATACATAGATACACATTGAATTTATGCTTTGCAACGCTTTGCTTGTTTGTTAAACCTTGTAATCCTACACATGCATATGCACTTGCATGCAAATATAGATTAAATAGTGTGAGGTGAAACTTCAACAGGATTTATAAAGTCGAACCAATTAAACTGCGTGACACAAAATTAACTGAAGAATAAGACAAATGATCGCATTTATAAGACTAGACAAATCCACTCTCCATGCACTTTCCATTTCAGTCGGTAAGAAGTAGCTGACAGTAATAATATACGAATAAGACGTTGAGAACGAGGTGAAAGTGTATGGATGACTAATAAAGCTTAACTGCATAACCGTGCGGTTTTTCTGAAAGAACTTGGCAGATATTTAATTGCTTGACACAACTGCAATTAATGTCGCCGCAAAGATTATGCACATAATATTTTTAAGTTCACTAATTTAATCACATAAAACGTCCATGTATTTGTTTGTTAGCAAAATTTTTATGACAACGCAATGGTTGTGTTGTCTCTTTTTATATCCAAATTTTTACACACACAAATGTTTTGTACACCAGAAAACAATATAACATAGCCGGCAACACGTGCTCCATTATATATCATTATGTCAACTCGTTTGAATATACATAAGTTGAGTGTTTCTATGCACGCGGTGCATAGTAAACATTGCAATATTTGTTGTTATAAAATGACAAATTGTAAATTTTTTTATCTACAATCGACAATATATAGTGCACTCATTACATCGCTGTTTTTGTAATGGAAATAAGCAACGGAGAGGCGTTGTCAATCTACATTTTCAAACGGCGTGAGCAGACTTACATGTGTTTCTGCATGTGTCTGTTATTTTCGCAAAAAGTGTATATATTCCTCCAGAGGGAGAAAGGGAGACAGGGAAAAAAGGTTAATCTTTTTTGGCCCAAAATGCAACAAAATGTATTGTAAGTACCCCTAATTTATTGAGTTTTTTAATTTATTTTATTTATTTTAACGTCGATGAGAATCGAACGCAAACTTTTCTTCACAAAAAGCTTTCGTCCGATGCACATCATTTGTAACTGGAAAACAGCTCTATCCAATTCAAAATTTTCCCTACAAAATGTCGTAAAACACTTTCGACTTACTTCGTAGTTTACTAAGATTGTCCTATAGAGGCTTTCCTTAGAGCGGACAAATCTCAAACTGTAATTGCTCTTTGTGGAAATTCCACTTTCAAGGTTTTCGTAACAGTACAAATTATCCCTCTCAAGTATGCGCAGCACAATTTTGAATAGCTTTGAATAGATCGAGATTTGTGTCAGAAACAACAAGAGCAGGTGAGAAAATTATATTCGGTTCTGACCGAATCTATTGTGCCGTTCAGCGTTAAGATTGAAAAAAAAGAAAAGTTAAATCTGGATATTAGTAGGTGGGCGCAGATAATATTTGTTAGTCTTGCAGAATGATTTTTGTGGAAATTTACATCGCGTATTTGTCGAAATGTGTGAACAACGAGCAAATGTGCTTTGCTTCGTTTCCATAGACCTGTGGGCATTGTAGGCGTGTACCTTGACCTTCTTGAACCATTTTCAATCTGAGCCGTTTGCAAATTCGTGGACGATATCTTTTTCTGGGGACGGGAGGGTGTGTACCACAAATATTGCGCATCTTGGAAGGCGGACGCCTAGATGGACTAACAGACGGACGTGCTTAGTTGGATTACAAATTTAAAATCATACACCTAAAGGTATTAAAAAAAAAATTACAATTTTACACCCTATAATATTGGGTAGTCGTGGTCAATTTTTTCCATTCAAACCCAATCTAAATAAGAAAATCTCCCCAAAATGGCGCTTAACTTTAAAGGGTTTTCTTGTCTGAATCATAGGCCTTTGAGAACTACCCATGATTCAGTTTCACTTTTCTTCGAATTAAGCAGATAACATAATTAAGGCGTGTTATGCACCCTTCAAAAAGATTACAATAACACTTTAATGTGTGTGAAGTTGGTTAGTTTAGTGTTTGTTTCAAATTTAATGACTTTATTTAAACAGAGGTAAACCTGAACTGAATAATTAAGAACTAACTTCATTTTTTTGTTGCTAAAAGTTATAATTATATAACATTTCCTCTCACCGAAATATCCTTCAAGAAAAGTTAATCCACCGTGTTTAATAATTTAGCACACTTCCCATGGTCGTGTACGTCAACGTAACACACTATCGGTTTTGCGATTATATAAAATTGGATCTTTTTGTTTTGTGTGACGTTAATATTGTAAAATTCATTTTACGGCTTTCAAATGTTCTTCATGTGGCTTGCCGTTTCTTTGCGCGGATTTGCACCGAATGTAATGCATCGGGTTAGTACTTCTTACAACACACATTAGCGAACCAATGGTACATACGACTGATAGTGCGTGACGTCAACTTTATAACAATCGGACAAATCGCACTTGATTTGCAAAGTTTTTAATTCTATGACCTTTGACATACTGTGACATCAGCAGTTTCGCAATTTCTTCTACTTCAAAACTTGAAATAGATTGCGCACGCCCCTTGCCAACAACCTCTATTTAGGCGGCTATTTGTCTTTTGATTTTCTCCAACTAACTCCAACTAAATGTTCAAATAACTAAGCAATAAGAAGGCAAGCTACATATGCCGCAGTGATGTTAACTAGTCCTTCACAGTTACTGACATAAACACCTGATTCACATTCACATTGGTTATGACCAATTGTGTCCAATTGTCGTCTAATTTAATATACCACTGTCGTCCACACTGCTTTAATCCCTCTACAGCTTTCTCTTTCGCCGCGATTACAAGTACCATCCTGCCTGTTTTGTTACTCACAACAGGTGAAAATGTTTCGGTATAATTTATACCATATGTTTGGGAAGGCCTTTGGCAACTAATCGTGTTTTAAAAGCCCAAAAAGCTTTTCGCCTTTCCACCTGTCAATTGCCATGCTTCGTTCTTTAATAATGGTTGGTACTTCTTTCGTGTAGCTTCCCTCCACTTGCCTGCGTATTCACTACACAAGGCACTTTTAAAAGTAAGAATTACTTCGCTATTTTCAGCGTAACTAAGAACTGGTATATTGTACTGCTTTTTCGATCTGCCTAGTGCACCTGTAGGTATTATGTTCGCTCTACCAGGACCTCTTTTTATTAAAGGCAGCTTTTCTTCAAGCGTTGTCTTTTATCCAATGCAATCGCCGAATAAGCGAACGTCTTTAAATGATTTGTCATCTTGTCATATCACATTTCACTATACGCCTGAGTAGCCGAGTATGTAAGAATCGCGACTACCAACTTAGTGGTAGTTAGTGCGGTAGATTTTACTTTGATCGTATCTATAGTGAGTGCTCAGTTAGATGGAGGCATAACGATTGCCGATTGGATACAAATCCACGACGCTGTGGACACTAACTACCTTCTTATTTCTATCTTTCATACCAAAAAAAATTTAAAAAAAAAATATAATATTGTCAGATCGCTTAGTGCTTTTGTTCGAGCTCTATTGCGCAAGTTTGCAGCCATATTCACTGTTTCAGCGCAAATCGATTCGCCTACATTCGCGCTAAGCATCATACATCTCGCCATGTCAATCAACGTATGACTGAACCGTTCGTCTACATCGAGCTGCTCAGGTGAGTGTTGATTGGCATATTATTCCGCATTGTTTTAAGTGAACATCAACAGCTTTCGTTGGCAAATTTCCGACCATTGTGGTTTCCTAGTATCTTTAATTTCAATCCTTTCTTTCGCTCGCCACCTTTATGCTTACTACGTCACCTTCATTGCATTTCTGTTTAGATTGTAACTTTTCTTTGTGTAGTTTTTATGTCTTGGGTCATAAAAGCTTACACACAGGCTTTTCGCCTCTCCCACATATCACTTAACGATGGTGCATTAACCAAATCGTCATGTGACGACGGTAAGCTCGCCAATAGCATAATATCGCGCAGTTCTTCTGGTAAGCTCGTTTCTATTTCGGCCAGATTTTTCGTGAAATGTTGTCCATATTCACCTTCACGCGTTCTGAATAGTTGTTTAAACAGCGTCATCTTTCGCATAGGTCATGTCGATCTGTGGATTTCACGGAAATTTGTTCCATGCTTCGTTGGACGTGTTACAAGTTTTTATATGGAAAGTTTGCATAGCTGGCATGCTTACAATGATAGTGGCACTAGCTTTCTCGTCTTTCTTTTTCCAAGCTTCGTTATTCTTTTTCGGGTTTGGAGAGTCTCTGAAGGTTGTATTCCATAACTCCTGATGAACCGACAGTTTTCACTTATAGACTCCAAGAAAAAGAACTGAAATCATCCAATTTTTCAATGTTAACTAATGGTGAACTCATTTTCTTTATTTCAGGATGTGAATAAATGGATATCAAACAAGCCCGCATCTGGGCCCATAACGTGCAAATTTGCAAATTTAAACTGCGTGTTGGAGCAAAGATAAAAATGAACTGGGTAATGTAGAGGAAAATATTCGATATTGATTTGACAAAAGGTATTGTCTTCAACTAGGGAGTGATTTTTCGTTACAAGCAGGTTATAATACAACGGGGTTCGACGCGACTTAATATTAATGTCGTCCATTGTAAGTCCTTTAAGATTAAATCAAAGTAACTAAACGATGACTTTTCTTTCATTCATGGCATTTCTCTAACTGTTTGTTTTTAAATTGTTGCTCACGTTGAAGTCTGTAGTCTTTCCACAAAATTGTTGAGTACATTTTTTAATCAAAAATTCATCAATGCGAACACGACTTTAATATTTAATATTGCGACTAAGGCAGCAAGTAGATCTTAGTTCACTGACATTTTTATAAAAATGTTTGCCCAAAGGGTTATTTCATTGCTTCTTTGTTTTAAAATTTACCAGCGCTCGCACTTATGGATAGCCACGCATTTCTTAATGACAGCAATAACTGATATAAATGCGAAGTAGTAAAGTGAACTGAAAAAAATTACATAATTGAGGGATTTGATTAATTATTAAAATAAGTGTGTGCCCGCGGAGTATTGTAATTAAAATTCCTGTAAATGTCCCGCACTGAACGCAATGCAATTTATATGGACGTATGCGTACACATAATATATATATGTTGTGCATTTCACACAATACTCAACACCGTTCATATTTACGTGCAAAAGAAAGACAGACGTAACTACATGGATAACTACATTATTTATGTATGCTTAGGAATACGGTTATCTGCATTATAGAATTTTTAGAGAGTATAGTAAAAAAAAAAAAAATTAAATTAGAAAAAGAAGCATTTACACACATACACATATATAAAAATATACTCTCTATAGATAACTTTAGCACCGAAAGCCCATCCATTACAACAATGTAGGACAAAAAACACAAAAACAAAAAACCGAAGAAAAACACAACAAAATAAAAGTAAGACTTTTTATTATCTTGTAAGGCGTCAATGACGAAATAACAAGCAAAAGGGCTTCAATAGTGGTTACTATTTGCTACAAATGAATGCATATACATATACCTCTATATATATATATAAGTGAATATAAATGGAAATGCTATAATATACAAAAAGAGAAAAGCGCACATACCTGTATTCGTAAAGGCAAACATTCTGTAGCTTTTATTTTAGTTAAGTTGAGTTTTGTGGTTCGTAACGACTCAAACACACCCTGAGATTGAATGACTACTTTTGAAAAGAACTATTTGCATCTACATCAGCAAGTAGGCTATTATTAAGTAATAAAAGCTACCTACAGACTAGCAAGCGAACAAAAGTTCGCATGTATATATTTATTTTCACTGATGCTGCAACATAAAGCATTGTTGTTTTGTTGTAAAGTTATAAAGATTTTTATGTATATATACAATAAAAATATATATGCAATATTTATGGCTATACACATAACTTTATGTGTGTGGGGTTTTATATTATTGTTAGGTGTTGTTGTTGGCAGCGGCTTATAAAAAAACAAAAAATAAACAAAAATAGCAACAACAATGATGACGATGATGATAACAAGCATAAGACAATACAAGAATCATTTTGAAGAAAGAACATTAAACGCGAACAATTCAATATAGTGCAATGTGTAGGGTAATAAGACAAAAAACAAAAATAAAACCTCTGCCTATCTATCTATCTACATATATATATATATGAATATGGATGCTGTGCGCTTCACAAATCATGTAAATACAAATGAAGAGCATTTTGAAAACAATGCCCGACATGGAGGACAACACACGGTAAACTCGTGCAATGCAAAAAGAATCATGGTCCAGGATAATAGCAAACGTTTTGCCTACATGTTGCAGTAGTAATAATACAACCAAAAAAAGGCATACACACACACACACAAATGAAAAATAAAAGCAGTGTACAGTGATAAAAAGAAAAATCCACATTTATTTGAATACTTGTGTGTAAAACAATAAAAAGATGTCTGGAACTTTACTACTTCTCTACATTCTTTGTTTATCTTCTCGTACATCGCTTCAACATAATATCGCTTCCTCTCTGTGTGTGTTTGAAACAATTCAATTATTTACTAATGATTATGAATGAATTTAATTAAATTGTTTTGTCGCTAGTTTGTTGTAATTGTACATAAACTTTATTCATCGGCAGTCGCACAAGGCACACGCACACGCACACGTACCTATGCATAAAATTGAAAATTGTGCCAGCAAAATGTACAAATGCTATTTCGGCATGCTTTAAGTAGATTCCGAAATGTAATCGCATTGCATATTCTGACATTCACAAATCAAATGCATATTTTATATGTTTTGTTCGGGACGATTATTAGAAGCGTGTGGGTCTGTTTACAACCTTTGTTGGATTTTTCGCATTTTTTTCTGACTTGAAAACCTAACATTTTTCATTAACTAGGAAATAATTTAAGTCTTTGGATATGTAATGAATCGATATACAGATATTTCTTTAATATACGACCTTAAAAGAATATAAATTAAATTTAAAGAAATTAGAAGAAGCTTCACATTTCAATTCTTGCGGATCTTAACATTCATTTCTCTGCTATAGTAAGCCATATAAGAATAATTTTGTATATACGCCAACAGTATGCATCCATTTTGTAGAAAACATATATAATGTTCTAGTACATACTAACGGCCATATTCTAAGCAACATCATACACAACGCGACACGTCGAAAAGTAGCCGAAAGCATTTCTTTTTATAGTGAAACCTAAGAGGTGTCAACGCCTTTAATGACGACGCAGATTTACTCTAAACCGCAGAAAAGCCCACATTTGGAAATATTTATAAAAAATATCATATCAAGCGCTGAACGCCGCATGGAAACATAAATTAAAAAAATTTGCAGGATTGTGCTCTGCGGCATACCAAAACTTCGTTCTATGGCTATTTCTTTGTACTAGAACACTACTGTAAAAGCAACTAAAATGAATTCCTTACAAAATCCTGTTATGTACCAATGATGAACACACTACACTACAAGGACGAATGCTGCCGAAAATGTTTCAGATCGGACCACTCATCATTTTATTTTGAGAAGTTGTTGTAACTGCAGTTTGGTGTAGTGTACGTAAAGATTGGCCGTGGCCCACCAAGAGCTTTTTACTTGTTTTCCAATAAATAAATAAATACGTTGCCTTGGTTCCAACGATCGTAGTATTGTTACATAATTCGCTTTTCTCGATACGGTTCGTATCACTAGATCGTGGATATTCTTCTTAAGAGAAATACACTCGTGCGTTTTCACTTCGAGAGTCTTTTATTTACAATCAATTTCTTTAAGGGTGGGATTGTATACATTTTACTTTGCAATATTCTCGGCTTTTCGACTCAAATTTGCTTGTCCGACTGACTCTGCCTTCCGCAAATAATCTATTTATATACATTTTTACAAGCATATTACTATCATGGCTTCATGTTTAATCCGTTAACCTGCTTTTCTGCTAATCGTTTTCCTCGGCCGTCAGCCGTTTTCCTTCTCTAAGGAGTTTATTTTTTTTGGGAAAATCAATTAGTTGGAATAAACTGGATTTGGGATTTTCATAACAGTATCTGCAATTCCTTATAAAGTTACTGACGGCGCATAATATTCGGTTATCCTTTCTTAAGTGTTATTCCCTATTACAAACTTTTGCAGGTATGGCTCATTTGCAATATTTATGGGCGTGCTTCATATGTTAATATTTGATCCAATGGTCAAGCATAAACTTAATTTTGAACGCATCTACACTCTACGGCCAAGAGAAGAAGAAGACGAAGAAGAAGAAGAAGAGGCCAAAAACCTTGTCTTTCCACATGCGAGACTAGTCTCGCCTTGCCAAATATGTTCTTTCCTCATTCGAGTTCGATAACAATTGACTAAACTCTGTCTACAATTCTGTCTCTACAGTTCCGTCCTGCAAGATGTTATTTCTGAGACATATGACAAGTGAATGTAGCCCTAAAATATATTTGATAATTTGCCTACACTTATTCTATTTCTGATACTATAATGGAGGACAATTTGTGCCGCCGTCTCGGTTCTATTGAGTGTCTAGGTTACAAGACAGATTCTTTTAATCCTTAAACATTCGTTGAATCATTTTATATAATGAGAACGTCCAATGCAATAAGTAGAGACGAGAGAAGAGTGATCTGCACAAATTTTGTCATCCGTTAACATTTCTCAATTGAATTTCTAAAAATTTTCGTATGACTATGAGCTCTTCAAAAATTATTCTACTTATAAACTTATCCCAATTTGTTGCCAGACGCTATAGCATAGTAGGTAACTGCGTGACTCATTTTTCTCAAAGGAATGATCCACTGTGCGGATGTCTTTACTAACAGTGTGTGTGCGACCTTAACATATCCGTACTGTATTTCAGATCTCTAAAAGTGGACAACGCTTTGTACGTACCGCAGGACTGTATAAAATTTTTTTTGAAAAACAAATTTAATATCAAGGGTTTCTTATGATTCTGGTAAATGCACGTGCAAAAACTAACTAAATTTGTCCCAATCAACTTATAGTTTAAATAAATTTGCAACTGTGCTTATTAAAAATCAATCAATATTTCAATGACAAGAAAGGTGGAAAAACCAACATATTCCCAGTCATTTCATTTTATGACCGCACATTATAAAAACTGGAGCGCCTAAGATTTTAATGTTTAGGAAATTTATTTTCTTCCCATATTTATATGTATAGTCACATAAAAGCGACTCTCAGTAAAAATTTGTTCTTATATTTTATTGTTATGAAAGTGAAAACTTAGTAAAAAAGTTTTATGTTTGTTTTGTAAAAGACCCCTTCTGTTGATTACTTTATCAGGTTAAGGCTGCTTCGTTGTTGGCTTTGTACATTCAAAAAAGAATTAACCCAATTAGTCTCCAATCCCTTTTATTTGGTATTCATACCAAGCGAATTGTTAATAAAAAGATAATCCGCCATTCGATCGGCAAGTTGACATCGGCAGAGCATATAAATACAATGTTTAATTTGGACAGCCGCCTACCAACATGATGTACACGATGTCACGTACGATGTATATTTAGCGAATAAATCTTCGTTTCATCTTGCAATCGCATATTGTTCAAAAGGCAAAGGTGGATATCAGAAATTGGACTTAAGTAGAACAAGAAAAACGCACACTTGTCCTTGCCAGCACACAAACAGCTCCTGCATAATCCATAGATTAAAACAAGTAACAAAATTATATTCCATCGTGATCGAACCTTAACTTGTCACATTCTATTTTCCAAGTTCTTTTACTTGATATCCACATTGACGTGAATGTGAAGAAAAAACTAATCCACTACGTCGTGACGCATGTGAAATACAATTAGCACACTTAGTTTGTCGTCGTATTCTACTCTCCATGTTCCATATTAAAGATCTAGACCCAATCGATTATACTGCTCCACGTTGGGAAATGCGAAAATTGGTTTACAATACGATGTTGACCAAGAATATATATACTTTATCGGGTCTCCGGAGATTTCTGAATATAGCCTCTTCATCGATCGATGTAAAATTTTGATGATGACAATAAGAAATTGAAGAGCGAATGTTGAACATGGAATCTGTCGGTCTCGAAACATTATTTGAATAAAAATACGAATGTGCTTAAGCAACGGGCTGGAGAGAAATTCTATTTCTAATTTGGCAGACATTTTTGAGAATTTGATAAATGTGCTATAATAGCATAATGAAGGATTCTTAGAAAAATTGCAAATCTTTGACAACACATAAGTACGTCCGCTTTTCTATTAGTTGTAAAACCTTGTCCACTGGGTCCAGCGTAAGTGGACCTTTTCCGTTTATAAACCAATCCCTGAAGTTTCGCTGTATAGTAAATTTGGCATCCATTTGCGAATAACATTCTTGATTAGCGTAAGATGCTGAGTTGGTTTGCGTTTGCTCGAATGTGCATTCCTCCGGCCATTTGTCTAACGGGCATTAATAGAAAACTCAAAGTCGCCTCCAACTTAAGAGGCATATTCCTAGCAAGGGCACTCAAGAGTAACTGTAAATTACCCTATGCGGCTAAGAAATATGCTTGTAACAACAAAATCTTATTTACAATATATATATATATATATCAAATTATACAGATATGCATTGCCGGCCCGCCGGATCATACATTCACAATTCACAAAACGATTTGCAGTTTATATAAATTACTATAAATCCAATGATTGTCAAAGCGTTGCATCAAGGTGAATTTTGTATTGCGTAACATTGTTTTTAATAACGTTTCAATTCTCGAATTTTAGTATGATTAGTTTGAAGTGTATAAAAACAATTCTGATCATTCTCAGTGGTTTGAAAATGTATTCTCTCTGGGGGCTATTCAAACAGATCAATAAAAATTTATTCACCCCTTACTTTAATAACAGCAAAGATTTTTTTTGCATGCATACGGTGTGTAGAAGTATGCACACTCTTGCAGTAAACTCATTAGCGAAAAGAAATTTATCTTAATATCCGCTACAGTAGGAGAGAAATATATGAAATTCATTAGATAGTGCGTAAAATTCATAAAAACAAAATTAAGTTGACATCTTAAAGTACATAAGCTTTCAATATGAAATCATAATATAAACGATGTAACCATTCCTATGTGTCAATCACGTTGCCTATATGTTGCTGAAAGTGTCTAAACAAGAATTAACACTAAAATTACGGGCGTTTTGCGAACGTTCACAATTAACGATAAATATCTAATTTAAATTTATTCTGGCATGCACGCATGAGCATGTTCTTCATTTATGGACCGAACGCGCAGGCTTTTGAGGAACATTTTCCAGTTCTAGTCTTAAGATTTAAAAGAAAAAATCTTCAAACTTAGTTGTAATACACTAAGAGAACTCCCAGAAATCAAGTTTGAAAATGGCCCGGTCTAAATCGGTCTGCAAACATTGTCAGAAGATTAAAAATCCCGAAGCGACTTTTCTTTATCTAATTGAGAAGACCTTAAACTATTTCCTCCAATAAATTACAATGAAAATTAAAGCTAATTCTGGTGTACTTAAATACGCAGTGTTTTGTCATTTACGCTTAACGGAATGCAAGCAATTTTTATATTTTTTTTTTTTTAAAAAAAAAGCTTGCTTGTGTATGCATATAAATTATTTTTATTACGAAAAAAATATTAATATTTTGTAGTTGTATCATAAAAATTCAAAAATACTCTTAAATACGTCTTTGAGTGATCAGACAATCTTATTTGTAGACCTACGAATCACTGACTGCTTATATATGTGGAAATATTTGTTTTGATCATCTTTTTGGTCTCATCTCCTGCAATTAAATATTTTGCAATTAACAACATCATACAACGTACAAAAAAATTTGCCATAGACCAAATAAATAATAAGTTTTTGAATGAATGCAATTAAAAAGTGCATACCCTTGCTTTGAATTATCGCTCCTTGTTGCCCGAAATTAACAACTTTTGGCAGAATTATAAACATAACTTGGCAACACTTCGCCTTGACATCACTCAAGCATTTATATTTGCAGATGTGGAATTTTCACACTTTTGATAATTCTGTGGATGAACCTATGAACTGCTTTGCGTGATTTTTGAAATTAATCTAAGTGGATTGAAGAGAGCAATTTGCTTATTACATATAAAGCCTTATGATCGAAATCGTGACTGCAACTGATCGACAAGCAGAGTGGCTTGCACTCTCGTACGATTCTACTGTGCATTATGGTGAGAAAAATGTTTTTTGGATTTCATAAAAAGTTCTTCGATGTAAATTTACGCGCGTTGTTATCTACTTAACATACCTCTTCCTGTGCTGATTATAAACGAAAAGAAAGATCCGCAAGACTTAAGATTATTAACAGGATCATTGACTATAAATACTCGATAAAATTGAATGTAATTAGTAGTAAACTACTTACGACATAAGCGGTTTTGCTTTTCGTGTATTTATGAATATTTTTGATTTAATTGAGCCGTATATTTTCACATAATTCATAATTACATATATGTGAGAGTGCATATACAATTGCGTTAAATGCAAATTATGGCATGGATATTGAAAATTCAAAGCTACACGTTTGATGCACCATGAACGTGCCTTGTGTATGTTGAAATTTACTTTCATTTTATTTGTGCTCAATGGACATAAGCGGCCAAAACTCAAAAACTTCTGTACTGTTTATTCGTCACTGATTTTCATCAATAAGATTGAGTCAATCTACATAATAAATGTAATTGCATTACATTATGTAACAAGAAAAAAGTGAAATTTTCTTTTTATTTGGATTTTCATTATGTCTTTATTAATGTTATGGTTGTTAGTTAGGTAGTTCGAGGGTTAGTTGCAGGTTTTTCACATCTAATACATGTTAAGTGAAAGGCCGTCAGTCTTGTATACATTTTATTATTATGAACATAACTAGTAACGAATAACTAATTCAAGTTGAGTTCATATAATTCACGTTCATATAATACAATTCATAAGTACATGTAATCAGCTGAGAGGGAGTACACCATGTATGTCATTTCCCTCTTTGACTGCCTCATAAACACTAGAAACTCTCTATTCCCTATTCTATGAAGCGGGCGACGTCTTTGTATGACTATACACATCTTGACGTGTTGAAGGTCCCTATTTCAAATGGTTTATAAAAAACGAAGCGAATTTTAAAACTTTGTCTATGCCATCTTTTATACTTATGTATTTGTATTCAGAATTGTTTCTTTTTACGCATTTGGTGGCACCATCTATAATGTAAATGACACTTTGTAAGCAATTCTTGGACTTGATTTAACAAGCAATTGTGGAAGAGATACTGATTGTTTTCGATAATTTCAGTGTTAATATTCACTACTGATGACATTTAAGATTTAGTCCCAGAAATTATAGATGCGTGTGTAGTACTTGAATTAAATCTACTACGAAACGAGATTCAACTTTTGAATAGCGTTTTCCTGATTAGTAACAGCGCGAGGACATATCAACGCAAACCACTCACAAAAAAAAAAAAACAATGTGTGGGATGTATTCATGAAGCTTTTGACAAGGAAATCGCTCAATGAGCTTTTAAATAAAGGAAACTATCAACAGTTTTTGTATTACAAAAGTTTTCTTGTTGTTAAATTCCTGCCCACGCATTTTTCATGCAATTGTCGATAACTTCAACCCAGGAAAGTGTTTCGAGACAGTAGTATAATAAAAGGAGTTAACGATGCTGTAACAACTGTGGGTGATTGAATTATTGAATAATTTGATTGATTGCTAGAAGTTTATTTCAACGTCCGTGGAAGTTCAGTTTCGGATATACGCACAGTACTCTTTCATTTCTTTATTTTTTATTTGACTTTTTATTTGAAGAATCTAATATTTTTCATGCAATGTTATAAAGAAATATTTGACTTACACCCATTGACTTATGTACGTGGCAATTTTGTTACTGATGGCCAAGCTTTTCCTTAAAATCCTCATTCTCCTTTGCCCGGAACTAACAATATCTTCTCTATTGTGGGAGTTGCGTATAGCTCCATGATAAGTATAAGTAAGTCCACGTAGAAGCACGGAGCCACGGAGAAGCGATAAATAACGCAGGAGAAAAATACCTCACAACATTAAAAGTGGGATTCCAGCTCACGCCCTCGCAGTAAACTGCGATGGTGCAGTCGTTAATATCCCCGACTGTCACGCAGAAAACCGGGATTCAATTCCGTATCGGAGAGCCAAGCTCCTTACATTACCAAAGTATAAAGTCAGTTCAGAGCTATTTTTGTACGGCTTTCAAAAAGGATTAACTCGACGAAAACGCCATTAGTTTAACGGTACCTATGGTGGTTATGCAGCATTATGAAGCAAACTTGAGAAGCGTAAGCGGTTTTTTCAATTTTTTTAAAAATGTCAGAACCGATGAATGGATTGTTACCGTAATATTCATTCAAATTTGCACTAATAATTAATTGTGGAAAACTCGATCTTTCGCTACTACATGATATTGATTGTTGTGCCTAGACACTTTGACAAACCATGAATACATACGTACGATGCCAATAGTCAGCTACGCCGATAGTCTTCCCTGACGAGCCAAAAGTATTTCGAAGATTGCCGTATGTTTTCATTTTTCTTTCTATCAAAAAATGAAGGTTGTCCGTCAAAGTAAAGATCTCACAAAGCCAGTTCAGATATTTAATAGGAAAGCCACTTATATACCATAGCAAATGAGCACAAATACGTAAAGCAAGTTGTATATCGCAAAATCAGAAAACATCATTTATCATAAAATGCGTGCAACAATTGGTGTAAAATTACAATTGCAAAAAATTTTAAAAGTATAAGCTTTTAAGGTACTAAATATCAAGCATTACATGATCAGTATAGGTAAATCCACATTGTTTTACTTCTTCGGAAATACTGAATGGCCAAATGTTATAAGATGACGGTCTTTTCTTGAGTTTCTTACAAAAGACAGTCATTGCGCGCTTTAAGTCTTAAGAGAAGAGTTAGTATAAATTGTAAAGGCCGCTCTATATATTTGATGTCCCTTTTGATAACACATTAAAAGCCCATCAACAAACGTGACAGAAGCTGTTAAGGCTTTGAGAAATCTGAGGAAGCAATCCTGAGAGAATATACAACAAATAATATATGTGTAATAATATGATAATTCTAATCATTGTATTTTATTCTGCTGTAAGGCTGTTGTTAGGCTGTTCATTTTTTTAAACAAGAAGGCGAGAATAGTTGAGAATTTTATGTCTCAATTAGTTGGCTTTAAATTTTCGTTTTTCTCAACGCCGCGGCACTTTTAAGTAAATTTTGTAAATGAAAAGTAAAAATGCTGTAGTAGTTACCCTGCATCAATTCGCCTAATAGACTCATTTTCTTAATAACAAAACAAAAATTGTATTGTTAGTAAAACTTTACTCTGCGAAGTGGTCTAGGGTATCCAATGATCACTCTTGCCCAACTATAATGTTTTAATTTATTGCCATGAAACTAGCAGCTTCCGTAGGAACGGTTATATAGCAGAGGGTTGAAAAAATTGCAATGCAGATGCGTAGGTCACATGCTTTTAGGAGAAAAAAAAAATGAGCACACTACACACTCCTAACAAGACACAACATTAGCTTTGCACAGTCTTAAAATGATTTATCTCCATTAGTATCATCTTTGCATTCTAGAAGTCTATAAGAAAATAAGTGCCGATTCATTCTTCGCCATAACAATAACAAAGAAACCATTGGCGGTATAAATTTGCCAGACACTTTCCACGTTAAAAGAAGAGATTAACTTCTTCCAAAACTACGTTCTTGTTATTTCGCTTAGGCGAAAGTATATGCATCGTCATTAGGCAAAATAGTTTTAAGAACAAACAGAAAAGTGAAAAGGTTATATCGCCTCTATTACGAATTTATGTGTAGTTAATTTTTCTTTTTTTTTTATTACCTATTTAATTTATAATCTATCCAAAATATATAGTAAGTATAAGGTGATAAAAATGGCGGAGGTTAGTGGCGCTCAATGGGAACATATGACAATAGAGATATGATGTTTAAATAAATAAAGAGAA
Source organism: Glossina austeni (assembly GCA_000688735.1). Taxonomy (NCBI): domain Eukaryota; kingdom Metazoa; phylum Arthropoda; class Insecta; order Diptera; family Glossinidae; genus Glossina; species Glossina austeni. The sequence goes on from KK502557.1 coordinate 254,716, forward strand.
ACTTTACAAACTTACAAAATTCATTAAGAGGATTTAATTAAGAAAAATAAATTACTTTCTAAATGGAAGGTTAAACATACGATGTCTTTCCAATATATTTACCACATTAAACTCATTTATCATAGAAGATATTACCAAAGGATTGGCGCGATTACTCTGCCCGCCAAAATGTTTGGGAGAAATGGGTTGAGTTCGACTTTTAACGAGTGAAAAATCCACAGCATCATAAATACCTTTGTTACTTACGAACCATTGGCCGTTAACAATGAGAACGATTTTTGAAGCATTTACATATTAGAGTTACTGGCTGTTCTCAACCATTTTATATTATACATCTAATAGGTTAGAAAGTACTCTTGCAAAAAATGCATTTATTTTCTAGATCGAGATTGTGGACAAATTAACTAATAGTCTTCTGGTTTTTAAATATTGCACGCATTTGCCTTTTTTATGATTTCTCATATTAATCTTTGATCAATACGTAAGCCAATAAGTTTTACCCAAAAACAAAAAAAAGGTTCGAGATATTTTATATTAGCGTTACCCATAACTAATCAATTATTTTATTTCAATTATAACTGCGTACTCAGCCGCAAGGCATAGATTTAACTCCCTCAACCACCATTATTATTGCAGATACCTTCAGTTCATTAAATCCTCTCTGTTTGCTAATCCTAAATTCTTCTTTAAATTTGTTAATTCAAAAAAGAAAAATTTCTGCACATCCCTCGTTTGTCTCTTTTAATGGCTCTGACTCCTCGGATGATTTTGAAATCTCAAATCTGTTTGCGGAGTACTTCCGACGAAACTTTTCGTCTGCTAGTTTTGATTTATCAGCAAATTACCCTTATCCTATAACTAACTCGGTTTCAATACCCAAATTGGTTATTTCTGATGACGACGTTTTTAATGGGTTGACTTCTCTGAAATACAGTTGTGCGCCTGGACCTGATGGAATTCCATCATGTGTACTTAAACCTTGCGCTATTGAGCTTTATGGTGTTATCTCAAAGATTTTTAATTTGTCCCTGAATTTAGGTGTTTTCCCTTTGTGTTGGAGGAGTAGTTATCTTATTCCTATTCACAAAAAAGGGAGTAGACATCTCGTGGAGAACTATAGAGGCATTGCCAAGCTAAGTGTTTTACCTAAACTATTTGAGAGAATTCTGACTCAGCATTTGGCCTTTGCTATCAAATCGTATATGTCTCCACTCCAACATGGCATGGAGTTTACTTGTCAGGTTTTCAAGGCATTTTCCAATGGCTCTTGCACTGACGTCATATACACCGATTTTAGCAAAGCGTTTGATTTGGTTAACCACAAATTACTTATCTTTAAACTTCAAGCCGCTGACCTCCCTTCCCATTTAGTGAAATGGATAAGCTCTTATCTGCATAATAGGTCATTCAGGGTTTTGTTTAACTTCACCACTTCATACGAATTCCGCGTTTCGTCAGGAGTACCTCAAGGTAGCCACTTAGGACCCATTTTATTTAATCTATACATTAATGACTTGCCTTCGGCGATTAAATCTAGCCAGATCTTAATGCATGCTGATGATGTGAAACTGTTTTCTTCTTTTTCCTTAGAATCGCAATCACATCAGCTTCAAACTGACCTAAATAAATTGGTGGTATGGTGCTCTTCAAATTATATGACACTAAACCTAAATAAATGTAAGAAGCTTTCTTTCTCTAGAAGGAAGTCATTATTTTATAGATTCGCACAAGTTGGAGGACGTTGAGTCGTTCACAGACCTAGGCGTCCTCTTTGATCGTAGGCTACGTTTCAATTTGCACGTTGAGTTCTCGATAAGCAAAGCTAGGTCCGCTCTTGGTTTCATCAAGAGGTGGTCCAAAGAGCTAGATGGTCCGTATATTACCAAAAGGCTGTATACGTGTTTGGTTAGGCCTATACTTGAGTATGCTTCTATTGTGTGGTCTCCTTCATATAGGTGCTATGTAGACTCAATTGAATCTATTCAAAAGCAATTCCTGTTGTTTGCTCTTAGGAATTTGGGTTGAGATCCGTCTGCTTCTCTTCCCCCCTATGAAAATAGGCTGCTTCTTTTGTCCTTACCGTCTCTTGAAAAACGTAGATTTGTTCTTGGCGTCTGCTTCGCAATCAAATTAATAAACGGCGCTATTGACTCGCCGTCATTACTTGGAGAAATAAGTTTTAATGTTCCTAACCGCTTCTCTAGGCACTTTACCTTGGTTAAGGTTAATCATTGTAAATATAATTATGAGCTGTTTAACCCGCTCAGAGTTGTTCGCAAGAACCTAAATAGCGTCTATCACCTTTTTTCATTATCGGGCACTTTAAAGTCTATTAAAGCAACATTGCTTAATACACGAGATTTGCCAATGTCGTACTTAAATTAGCTCTTAATCCTAAATAGTCACTATGATTCGAAAATTAATTATTGCTAACTATTATCGGTTGCCAAGCTTATGCATGTTTGCGATGGCTTAGGGGTTCATTTGCAACTAGGATCTGTACCGGTTGTGGGTGTGGCTCTGTGCTAATTGTGTACATGCTTTTTTTCTTTTTTTTTCTTTTTTTCCTTTTTTTTGTTTTATTGTACTTATACTAAGTTTTTTTAATAATAATTAATTTAAGATTTACTTTAAGAGTCATTTGAACTCGACTGTTGTTTGTTTTAGTTGAGTTTCTGTATAAGTGGAATAAATAAATAAATAAATAAATAAATAAATAAATAAATAAATAAATAAATTACCTAACAAAGCAAATAACGACGCCTTAAAATATCTAGTGAAGTCCGATCCAAGGTTAACTATAGAGGAACTATCAAGAGGCCTTGAGTCTACCTGGTCCACCGTACAAAGGCATTTAAAAGAAATTGGCAAGGTACATAGACAAGGTAAATGGATTCCACACCTGTTGTCTGAGACCAATAAAGATCTTCTGCGAACAGACTAAGCAGAGATCCATTTTTGTCTACGATCGTAACTGAAGATGAAAAATGGATCCTTTATGATAACATAAAGCGATCGAAACAATGGTTGTCTGGAAACGAGAGACCTCTTCCAACCCCTAAACCAACCCTATCCCTGAGGGAGGTGTTATTGTTTATTTGGTGCGATTGTTCCGGTATAGTGCATTACGAATTATTGAAACCTGAGAAGATAGTTACTGCTGATCTGTATTGTCAACAATTACAACGGTTACAGTCCGCACTCATACAAAAAAGACCAGCTTTAGTAAATAGAAAAGGTATGATACTCCAACAAGAGAAAAAAAGAGTTAGGCTGAGAACTTCTATCGCACCCTCCATACTCTCCAGACCTAGCACCGTCGAACTACCATCTGTTCAGGTCACTGGAGGATTCGTTACGAAATAAAAATTTTAATTTCTTATCCGATGTCCAAACGCACCTTGAGTTATATTTTAAGTCGCGCCCACCCCACTTTTTCAAGAGGGGGGTTGAACTTTTGCAGGAACGACGGCAACAAGTCATCGCAAACGACGGTGATTACATAAACGATTAAAAAATAAAAATATAAATGTTCAAAAAACCATTTTGTTTATGAATAATAATTGATTAGTTATGAGTCCCCCTAATATAAAGTATGCTTCATGATATCTGGTATTAATTTTTTGGTATAGTCATAAAAATGAAAGCCTTGCTTGAATAAGTAATGTCTGATGTGGCAACTTCCGCATTAGTGCTACTAGCGTTTCCTAAACGGGTTTAGCAAATAATTGCGATTCTACGACTTTTGACATGTTGCCCCCATGTTTGCATGTTTTCGGGTCAATTGCCACCGTCCCCACACTGTTACCAAATGAGGACACCGTAGTCAACCAGGATATTCAGTTTTAATATCGGCATTATAGTTACGTGCGCGCTGAATATCATCGCACCTCTGTCCATAAGCATCTCTATTCAGCAACAATAACTGTCGAAGCAAGAGAAATAACGTCTTAAGGTTCATATTTAGCTTACACTTCAGTGGCATCACTTACAACCTTTCATAAGGTATGGAAATGGTGCTTTCAAAGAGAGAAATCACAATGTTATTTGCCACTCACTACACTTTCCTTGAAACAAGAGCAAAAATTTATTCAACGTCTGAATGTATAACTTTGCAAAAATATTTTTAGTTATTGCAAAATGCCTCACTTTGTCATTATAAAATTAATTCCATTAGTTCCGTCATACTTGTTGACATATTGAACATTATACGTTGCTTATTGGGACTTAAACTGTATTGAACGCACTTTGCATTAAAATCATAACTTTTAATGGGAATTTTTGGAAAATTGTTACGTTATATATTTTGAAATCAGTTTTATAATTTATAAGACATAACTTTTTTACACTCGGAATGAAAGCCTTTCAATTTATCTATTTTGAAGTGGGTTCGAAATCGTCCACTTATATAAAATAAATGTGAAAAATATTTTAATGTAGATGTAATTTAAGAAAAAATGATTACCTTCCCGGCATAAAATACTTTTTTGTCCTTCTTGGTTTATGAATTTACGGAAACTGCATGTGGGTGTATATGCTACGTGCGAACTATAAAATTTACTAATTGGAAGAGAAAAAAAAAAGTAAAAAAACTGAAAGAAAAACAAATAAGGCAGCTACGCTCATTTTACGGCGAATATTATATGCCCTTAACCTCAAATAAATATGGAAATGTTATATAAATTTTTTTTTAATTGCATAATTGCATCGAATATACACCGATAATGTTAGTTCAAACTCAATGTTTTTAAAAACATGTAGATCGCTTTTTTTTTTTTCAAATCCTTTCATATCTTTACAAGGTCGGACTCTTACATTCTTTAACTTAATCTACCAAGTTAAATCAAACAGGAGATTGTTAAGTTTCACTTTCTATTCCATACTTCTTAGAATCTGGGAATATAAATAACGAGATGTTTAACAGGAAAACGTCCCCGAATATGGCTAAAATTGATTTTATTTTCAGAGTTTAGCAATTGAAGAGTTTTTAAACTTCGTAAGGAGTGCCGGAAAGGCATGTGACTGTTTAAAAATATGCAATGTTCTTCATAACATTATGACAAAATTATTGAATGCATAACTTGAACGTGCACAGCTTGGAACGATACTTAAATCATTACTCGATTCACATATATTTTTTTGGCTGATTTCAAATAATTTTCATTAAAACGCTCATACGCAAAAGTAAACTATATACAAAAAGAGTTCTTCTGGACGTGAACAGTAAGAAAGAAGTTCTATTTAACAACTATAGCTGTTTTTTTTTTGAGTAACCGCTTCCATTCTGAGTGTGTATATGAATATGCGAGATATTAGAGTACAAGGAACGTAAAAGATTTTTTGGCCCAATCATACATGTATTGGACGTCATATGTATAAAAAAAAAATGTCTTTTAGAATTTAGCACCTTATTATGGATTATTTCCACAAAATTAGATATTGTTTATGTAGAGTTTTTGTTCACTGTTATTTTGCGTTTCTTTTCGATTTTTGCTTATTTTTTATTTTTTCCATTGTTTTCATTTTTTTTTTTTATTTTTTTTTGTTTTTTCTTTTACTCTTTGTTTTTACTTTCAGTTTACTATTTCCTTTTTACTGTTTCCTAATTGCATTCTGTTCATTTTTTGACGATTCCGAACGAGATTCGGCCGAGTTGTGCCAAGGAAACTTTAAAGCTAGAAATTATCTTGTGGACAAAATGTCTAAAGCGTAAACCTGATGTCAGAGACATAGTCAAATCACCAGCCCATACGAAAAATTATATTCCTAAGGGAACTTTATGCCCGCGTCTTCAAGCATTGGCGAACTTAGCAAATGATTGGTAGGTAGATCACTTGCTGGTGTGCGTGGGATTTTAGATCGTTATAAACAAGCTTATGTGTAAATGCCTTAGAAAATAATTATAGAACAATTTTATATAAACCCTATAATTTAAACCGAAAGATCTAAATCTGCAAAAAGACTTGCCTTTCCGATTTTAATAAAAAATGTGGCCAAAAACATTTTCAGTAGCAAGTAGGGCTCTTTCCCTCGTTTTAAAAAAGATTATTTGTTACGTTTATAACTGATATTAAGGGTGTTAATAAGATCCTGCCGATTTTTTTACTAAAATTCAAAGTTTATTTGGAAATGACATGAACACTTTTCGCCATCTTCATAAGCGTTGACCTAATGCTCGGATAAACAATAAATCGCGCATTATGGCCAATACTGATTAGAAGCACCAATTAAAGTGAAATCCGGTTCAGTGTTGCACCATTTTAAAACATCGCATATTTTTTTTGACATATCGCGGGAGTTTTTTTTTTAATTGTCAGCCCAATCGTATTACTGTATTTCAGTAAAAGGTCCGCCACATATGAGTAGTATGCACACTATACCTACCTGATCCCTTCTAGCGAAAGAACCGTATATTTTTAGTTTTACTGTCGATGCTGATAGGTCGTCTGACATGCATCACCTTTTTTCGCTTCAAGTATTATATCGAGTCAACGTTTCTTCACGCGCCACGAAGAAGCAGCGATTTCTTTCGAAATAAACATAAAAGGGAACACTCCCCGCAAATCGAATTTTAGGCAGACAACGGACTATATTTAAACCTTAAGAAAAATATATTGCTTACACTTCAGTGAGACAGCATGTACGGTAACATAAATCAGTAAACACAAAATTCTGTTTAGTATTCTATGGTATTGGCTACGTATTGGCTACATTTTCTTTTGGAAAACAGCAAAAGCATTTTTTAAAGCCTTAATGGAATACCTTTGGAAAGTTTCAAAATATGTCATTCACGGTGAATTTTTCACACTTATTGTAAACTGAAATCTTTGTTCACGTTTTGTGTTTCCCCGTACGTTATGCAACATACAGATGAGAATCCCTTTAAGGAAGTGGCTTGCGAAATGTTGCTGGGATGAACATGATCGCTAACATCGAAACAGTCGAGCGGAAACTACTAATCCCATGTCGAGTCTTTGAACTTTGAATAAGCAAGAATAAAATTCAAGGTGAATTTATGCACTTTGGCTATCAATTCGCGGACGAACTCAGTTTAATTATTTACTAGTACGTGAGAACTCAGTAAGAACGAAAAACTATTAATTTTGTTTGTTATGTTCGGCACTTACTTATAATTAAAGGACTACTTCACTTACAAGTCAGAACTACATTAAGAATTTGCTATACAATTAAAAATAAGTTGAACTTTTATTTTTTGCTTACATTTAAATTTCTCCCTTTGAAATTTTCTGGCAATTTTTATATAAACACAACATTGTTATTATCAAACAGTTACAAACAGCGAGAACGGAGAGGTTATCAGTCTTTTCAAATAACTTAACACCTGCTAACCAAATCATATTTTGTGGCATCAATTTACGAATTTGAAATAACAACAAAACTGCAAACTTATTTGCTTTTGAAACTTATTTGCAAGCTAATTATCCAACAATAACAAACGCAATAACACCAGCACTTGTTCATCTCCCGCAAACAAAAAAAACTCCAAGGTTTCAAAAATAGTTCCGTTACCTATGCACTCTCTAAACCGCTTTTCACTTTTATATTTACATTTACTTAAAGGACACCAAACTATCCAAACAGCTGTGATTGTTTTGATGCATGCAGACTGCAAGCACGCACGCATACAAAATAAAATCAATATGTATTTGCTGTACTGTTACTGAAGTATTTGAAATTTTTTTTTATATAAAAAGAAAATCTACTCTTTTTCGCAAATAACGACGAGCGATCGTTTCATATCGAATTGCGTTTAAATTTTACTTATTTACCCATTTTTTTTTTTTCGTTTTTCTTGCACTCATCGAAGCGCAACAATTTGCAAACAACGAATGTTTACTTTACGTTACGTGCACACACACGATAAGAAACAAGCTAAAACGCCTTTATTTTATTTCACATGAAAACCCGCATATACCACCACTCATAAGAAGTGATCTTTTGAAACTGAATAACAATAAACTTGCTAAAACTTGAATGGAGACGACTAAACGTACGTAGAAAATACATTTCAAAACTGTTTGTGAACTAAAAAGTCGTATGAATTTAAGTTGCGGTTATAAAAGCTGATGTTTGAGTTGCATATCATACATGTTCGCGTAGACAACGTTACCACTACTTGTTCATTCGTATTGTTTGAATAAGAGAGTAACGTGCAGAAGTGTTATTATGCTATGAGATTTTTTTGCCGGTATGTGTAACCAATACAAATACCTTAACAAAACATTTTGATAAAACACATAAGCACACAGGTACGCATGCTTGCACATATACACGGTGCGACAAGCCATCTAGTTATAAACAAACAGTAGCAAATTTGTTTGTGGTCATCAGAAAAAGCAGTTAAAGGAACCAAAGAACACTTAGTTTGCTTAAATAAAAAAAAACAATTCCGAAGTTTTAAAAGATTACAGTTTGAATTTGTTAGTATGCAGACGTAGAATTGATTTTTAAAACAATAATTCTTTAAAATTACGTTTGGATTTGTCCTTTAGTACCAACAAAAACAAAGTCTCGTATGCACAAAGATTATTTGGCGATGAGTTAAAACAATTTCTAATACCTGGCAGATCAAGTTTGTTAGGACAAAAAGACTCTTGGAACCCTTTAATGGGAATTTATTTTTAAGTCCCAAAGCTTTTCGTCGATAACCCAATGAAAGAAGATTTAGTTTATGCTTGGCCTGCCTGTAAGGGAGTGAAAATTAAATTGAAATTTGCTTTATACTACGCTGTAGTGCACGTAAAACTGAAGACAGTGTGGAGCTATTCCACAAATATACCTCAAAAAATAATAATATTTTTCAGTAGTGAAAGAATATGCATCCACTTGTTATGCGTCCTTCATTACGAGCGCCCCCTCTTAAAGTGTGAAAAAAAACCACTGAACGCATGAAAGTAAGTTGTGCTTTATTTTGAACCTTACAGACTGAAGTTATATTCTGAGTAAAATATCTTTCAAATATCCAGCACACATTGGCGCATACCACAGCTGTAGTTGCTAATCACTCTGCCGAACGTCAGCTGCTTTCTGCCTGCGATAGACTGACGATTTTTCGCCTCCAAATGTTCCAAGGATTGTGGCTTGTCGGCATAGATTTGGACTTTCAAGTAGCCCGACAGAAAAAAATCCATGGCTGTCAAATCATACAACTGCGGCGTCCAATTCACAAATCCCCTGTCTTAAAATGATCCGGTCGGTCATTAACTCAGGCGTAGCTTCAACTATGTGGAACGTAAGGCCATCCTGCTGGAATCACATGTTTTCAATACTTATCTAAAGTTCTGGCCGCAGCAATTGAAGCAACACAGATCTGTCGCCGTTACCATTGATGCTAACAGACAGTGATTAACAAGTAGAGCCATCAAGTGTGTCAATATATTCAGCGCCATAGTAGGCATTTAAACGATATTTTTTTCAGAACGTAACTGCAACTTATTTTGATACGTCAAATTCTTTTTTTTTCCAATTTTAAAAAGCATCACTTCTAATGAACGATCCTTTGTATATTCCCGACCGAAATTTATATATCTGATCATTATTCTAAAATAGCTTTCTTTATAAAATAGTGAAAATTAAACTGTGCTGTCATATATTAGCTTATTTTTTGTAAAAAAAATTGTATAAGGGAATTTCAGAAAAATGATCCGACTCCATTTCATCCAGTGCAACAAAATATTACTTATCAAAAACATCCAATTTTTATTATGTAATAACTCAATCAAATTCAATCAATTAGAAGCCATATGAGGTTTGATCGCAAAAGTGGTGCGATTCAATTTATTTTCAACCGGATCCTTGTGATAAGATCCAAAAAAGGTTCTAAAAGCAATTCTCGAGTAATTTTGATTCGGAAACAATTCGAGCCTCTTTGCCTACATTTATTCAGCTTTTTAATGTCAGCGCTGCGCATTATTAATTTCACATGTATATATGTGACGATTTCGCGTTAGTTGTTAAAATATTAAAAAAAAGTCGATTTAAGCTTTAAATAACATGCTGCTAAATTTGCTGCGATTCATACGACGTATGCAGAACACATTTAACACTTTGAACTTTGGAAAGTTTTCTTGAATATTTTCTTCTGACTTGGCCTAATCGGACCATCACCAATCTAAACGTGCGATTAATTTCAGAATATCGTCAAATCGTTTCACTCGACACGAAACACGAGTTTTAATAAAGCATACAAACGCAATAATGATCAATTGCGGTTTTTAGTGATCAATTTTGACTTTTTTTATACGCTGAAAACATAATTATTTGTGCATTTTTCGATTAAATTATTGTTATGCCTGAAATCACGGAAGTCGTTTTTAGCGTACACTCTGTACTATTCGCTTATTAATTTTATTCTCTTTCTCTATATGGCTATACTGCCAGAGATAGTAGTGTATATTATTTACAAATAATAAGTTTAAGTCTAGAAATAGTTCACCAGCACACACAATTAATATTATTATTATTATTTTTATGAAACAGTAAAAAATTAGTATGCGTACACAATTTATCATCAATCATACTGCACATTCGTGATATCACCAGGCAGCCAATAAGTTTGCAAATATGTAACTGAAATAAATTTACATATACATGTACATATTAAATATACTTATATAAAGTTAAAGTCACATGTTAATCAACATGTTATGTTATATAGTATTAAAATAAGAACCGAAAGTAAAATTATTTTCGTTCAATAATTGTGACGATAGCTATCAGCAAATATTGGTAAAGTCACCAAAAAAAATTTACCAAAAACGCATGGTTTCATGAAACTTTTACAATTTCCAGTGATATGCAGGGAGGAAATATTATGTTCGTGATAATAGTCAACATCTAAATCATAATCACATGCCTGTTGCCTGTCTGTCTGTCAATTTTGATAAGATATTTTTTTAACTGGATTTTCACAAATTGAATTTTGATAACGTTTTAAAAGAGTTCAGTATTCTATAACAAATTACTATAATTATTCTTATTATTATTTGTTTAGATTTAAAAAATGAATTTTAAGACTGTGGCAGGATGAGCACCAGCAGCAAATACTATCAGCTATACATTTTAAAAAAGACAGAAAATAATTTCCACATAAGTATTTTAAATTTTAAATTGAAACTCAAAATCCTTATATTAAAAATTCATCTTTAGCCTGATACAAAGCTTGTCTTTGCTTTTTTATTTCTAGCACCAAAATGTCTAGTCATTTTTTCACTTCGTTTGGAACAACGAGAAATATGCGTATCAGATTGCATAGGCTGGAGAGCAAAGAGCTGGACTGTATCACCATTTTCTCCGCGAATATCAAACATCCTTCGAAACAGAGAGAGAGGGTGGGGAATTGTATGACGAATTCTGCTAGCAACGGAAACATATGCTGCTTAAATATAATCAAAAACTTTATAGGTAACTGGCAAAAAGGTTTCAATCGGTTCTGGCAGCGGGGAAAGCGCCTTCGTGGAATTTTGCGGGGGCTCTGTTTAGGTCAAAATCGAGGTGATATAATATACATAGGTTATTAGATAGGCCTCGCCTTCCTAGCCTAGCGAGACGTACTTCGCACTCATGCACTTTGCGTGGAGCTTCGGGAGTAGTAAAGGATTACCTCATTTTTTGACGATGGGTTACATTTGTATGTGCAAAAAAAAATAACATCGGGTTTAAAAAGAAAGTAAAGAAAAACTTTTGTGGACAACAGGAGTTGGATTTGATTTAGTGCGATATTTTACAAAAGTACTGTCCGTAAAAACATTTTTAAAAGGTTTAGTAATACGTCTGTAATTAAAAAAAAACTCATGTGACTTAGTGACCATACAAGATTCGTTCCAAGGCGAGTCTTTATCTATTGCAATTTAATTTAATTTCTTTGATTGATTTAAAACCGAAGTTCCTTATTCTCTGCTTATAACACTTCGGTGCATAAACATATTTAATAATAATAATCGATTTTTCTTTTCACACATAAGTATGCCGAACATGCAATTGAGTCATGTGTACTCTCCATGTTATTGTGACGAATTAAATATAGCTATATATGCATTTACATACTTAGGTGTATTTTTACATATACTTTTACAAACACATGCACATATGCATGTTCATAGCCATGCATATATGTGTGCATATATATATATATTCATATGCATATACGCATACATGTACATATTCATACACGAATCCATACATACATAAAAAACGAATATATAAGTGTATAATTATATATATATATAAATAAGCATTTGATGGAAATAAAATCGTACAAAGTGTAGGCAGTAAATGAAACAATCGCGTGTTAAGTCATTAGGTCACCGGATGTGGCCCAGTCAAACAATAAACGCTTGAACCAACTAAAAGTCGAAATCCTTTTTCCCGACCGTATCAAACCGAAGAGTAAATCAGCAAACTTCGCAAAACTCATTTAAGGTATTATTCAAATCAACCCCCTCCCCCCCCACACCCCCCAACATTACATTTTTAATCATTTGATTTAATGTATACATACGTATGCGCGCAAATGAACTTTTGGAGTGCACACACATCACATAAAATGTTGTAATGATTGTATGAAAATTGTTATGAGCATCAAGCAGATCTGTTATTTTAATCATTATTCCTGCAACACATCCGGATCCACGTGCTATGCGGCAAACTTTCTGATAAATTGGATATTCTAGATCTTACGCAGCTATTCCTAGGTGTAAGCTTAGAAGCCGTAAAAAAACGGGAGAAATTTTTTTCCTAAAAATATTACAGATAACACAACAAAATTATACCAAGTTTCACCTAAATATGGATAAAACTTCTGTAAAAATTTGATATGGATCATGACAGGCGATCAGACAAAACATATTGTTCATCCATTTATTTTGGTAATAAATAGTGACGGTTCTAACCAAAGCGTTCTTACCCCTTTTCCACTATACTACATTCGATTTACGCCGAAGCTTGAAGAGCCATAACCTACAATCAACAATTTTATTGCAGTTTTGCATAGAGCATTTATGCAACACTCATCAAATTTCAACTCGACTTCGATCGCGGCCGACCAGTTAGTAATCACCACTGTAAAATATGCTCCGCTGGTCGGGAGTATGTGTCAGTGAATCTCTAAACAAGAACGTACCAAATATTTAAAGATGATTTATACATGTTTGTCCGTCTGTCGCTCATCTGTGTTTGGAGTCCTTGTGGTCTCAAAAGTTGCTTCAAAAATTGTTAATAAGCACACATTAGAAAATGGGCGTAATCATCCTGCAAACAAGCAAAAAATTACAATGTTAAAAAGGCAAAGCTGTATTGTTTGTGCCGATCGGGTGACTAAACTGCTCGTTTTCTAGTTATCCGATTGAAGTGCTAGGCAGCAAGTGGTAGTATCGTAATTGTAATATTCGGTCTGTGATATAAGGAAATGATCTAAGGAAACACCCAATATGTAGAATCAATTAGCCGAACATTACGATTCAATTTATTCCTGCTCGTGTGCGCGTTCGTCTTTTCGTCGCCTCTTTTCCTATGACCGATTGCTTATTTTCTATTTAATGTGCCTAAAACTCTTAGAGGTTGAATTGAAATCTGGACTTTGTTATATATAATATACTACTACGGAAATCCCAAATACAATTTATTTCAACTAATTGATTTTCCTAGAAAATAAATTTCAGTGAGAGGGAGAAACTAAGTACAAAGTCGTGGCGCGTCATGTACCTGCCGGCCGAGGAAAGAGTATGTAGAAAAAAATTTCGCAACAATACTTTTGAACGAAGTATTTGTGTTATAGCTAGCAAATGAAAAGACAATATTCACGCTTTTTGAACTTACTCTCGTCCAAAATTTGCCACAAATAGCATATTCCAAATTGAAAATAGGGAAACATATCTAATACGGTTTGGAAAGAGCACAAATCGTGGGACTGGCAGGCCTACCTTAAAGGAAAACTTTATAACACATATTACTTATATAGTAATTTTTTGTTTTTCATTAACAACTCCTTTTGCCCCTTTCTACAAAATTTCTCATAAAGTTTTTGCATTCAGTTCAAATTTTGAGACCACGTTATCATCAAATAGCAAATTAGATTGAAAGCCTTCTTCCCCGGACTCTTTTACACAGGAGGTACTGATAAACATTACTTCTATTCAAAATCTCACAATCAGTGGATAAGTGGGTAAAAAAGGGCATAATTTAGCCTGCATTGGCTAAGTCTAATGAAAAGGAAGTTCCTTGTCGGAGGGACAGGAGCGTTAAAATTGTACTTAACAAAAACAGCGAGCCAATGGTAGCATAATCAACTTTCTATTTTCATAAGGAGCTAGGGGGACGCTTAGATCCCAACACAGTTTTCTTAGAGCAGAAACAGCTTCTGCAAAGAATCAATGGAATTCACATGGCACCAGTACCATCGATGCGTATTCCAATGCAGGGCGTATAAGCCCACGTCACCTATGGGTCGTTAAGTGCCCTCGACCAGCGTTTGGTGAAACCTAGCACTGATCTAGCTTTATTCACAGGTCCCAAGTGACTCCTTTGTAGGACACCTGAATTGAATTCTCATAAGATTGATAAGAATCGGAAAGCACCGAAAAGGACGTACTATCTAGAAAGGAGAAGGTTATCTCAAAAATTTTTCAATCTTTCTTTGAAAACGGGTGCTCTTTCTTTGTTTTGGAAGAGAACCTTCCTTATTCCAATTCACAAAGGTGGAAGCAAACATATGGTCGACAAGTATAGACGTCAAATTACCTAAATTGTTTGAACAAATTCTTACTCAGCAAATAGCTTTCGCTATCAAATCGTCTATTTGCCCATTTACGCATGGCTTCACAAGCGCTACGTAAAATCAATAGAATCCGCTCGAAAGCAATTTCTGCTCTTTGTCCTTAGGAATTTGGATTTATTGGGCTTGTCCCTTTGGCTCCTCACGAAAACAGATTGCTTTGCCTAGCCTTGCCGTCACTTGGAAAACGTACATTTATCCTCGATGTTACCTTCTTATCTAAAATCTAAATGATATCTACCTTAATGTCGAATTCACTAAAAACTATCAAATCAATTCTTCTAAATCCGCGCGCTTCTTTCTATGTCGTATTTAGATTAGCTTCTAATTTCGATATCGTCATAAGATTTGAAAATTCAAGTAGACTTTTGTAAAATTGTCGCTTGCCAAGCTTTTGCATATCTTGCAATGGCTTGGGGATTCACCTATAATCAGGATTTATGCCAACTATGATTGTGCCTTTGTGCTAGGTGTGTTGCATGCGTTTTTTTCTTTCTTTCTTCTGTGTTTGTTTATACATGAATTCTGTTCTTTTTATTTCCTTATTTTTTCTTTATTGTTGTGTGTTTTCTGTATTTTCACACATTCAGATAAACCGACAGAAATGACTACAAAAATCCTCGTGTAAATCGTAGAGAGTAAAAGACGAACATATGTTTCAAGTTCTTCTAAAACATCGCCACTGGTATTTTCGTCATGAAAATGGTTGGTCATCATATCACGGCGTTGCTCTTTTAGTTTTGAAAATGTTCAGTTTTGTGTATCGTAGCGCCAAATTCGATTCAATGTAGGCGATCAAAATATGGGGAGAAAAACGCTTCATATTAATTGAAGCTGTAAAAGAATTGGCGAAGTAGACTAAGAAACCGTTAAAGCATCTCAGTTACATTTCAATCGATAGAACTTCGAAGGCAGCAAAATAAATAAATTTTAATAATTAAGCAATTTCTAAACAAGTAATAAAGTCATATTCAAAGTCATCCTTCGGTTGTGGGCAAAAAAAATGTTTTGCGTGGAGATAGAAATTATATTTCAACTTCACTGCGGTGAAAAAGTTCGTCGATAAATAAATAGACGGTCAAAGCGAAGAACGTACGCCTTTAAATGGATTCTTGCTTTGACAAGCGGTGTAAATAGTCTTGTATAAGCATAAGTTTTTCTTTCAACACGATTGTTAATCGGTCCGTATTGAAACCTTTCTACATATTTGTTTCCTCCGTCAGCGGAAGAGTTCAGCGTATGAGGATATTAGCACGGTGACGCATCTAAGAAGCAACAGCTACATTAAGAGGATCGCTGTGGGATGTCTCAACTTATCCGTGCAGCATTTAAGATCTATGAAAATGGGGATAGAACCGTTTGGGTCTATATGAGTAGTAATAGTGTAATGACTATGATTATTTTCAAATCGCCACGAAATTAAATTTGAATATTGCGTGTTAGGTAGGCATCGGCGTGTCCGCGGAATTATGGGTCCGCATCTATAGTCTCATTCCGGCACTTTAGAAATGGTGGGGTGCTCTTTAGAAGACAGTTCTTCTCTGCTTCTCAAACGGTGCATCATCAAGCCCACAACTAAGCAAATAATGCAGGCGCCCCACGATGGATATAACGATAGAACCATCTACACAATTTCTCAAATTGGTGTTTTGAGTCCAAGTTCTTGGCTATAGCGTCGAATGATTAACAATAACTAGTTCCAAAATATTTTGGAGTAACGTCTGCGTTTGATCTTTAACTACAATTATGTGCGAATTTAAGTCTGGAAAATAATATAAAAAAAAAAGAAGCATTACATGCGCGTATTGTTTAATTATTTCATAATTTATTTCCGAAACTATACACACTTTCGCAGTCTTTTAAAAAAGGAAAAAAAATTATTTTTCACACGACATCGATTTTTTGAAGATTTTTTTTCTTTTTCATTAAATTCAATGTTAAACTAGAAAGAAATACATTTTTAAATGTGTTGTGCATTTACTGCGTCAAAAAATAATTTTGGTCGCTTTTAATATTTTTCTTCAAACAAACCAACGCACTGATTGACAAGTTGACAATACACTCTTTTTTAGTACGCCGAACCCTGAACATTTACTAAATATAACATATATTTAAGCAAATATGTACATACATACAATGCAGATATATATAAACATTACACTATTACCTGCTGTAATGCGTTCGGGCCAAACATTTCACGGCCAACAAATTGCTACTAGGATTACACAGACTTGCGGAGATTGAATATTAAGGTAGATACAACGAAAAGTAAATGAAATACATTGCGTTTAATTAAATTTCATATTTATTTCGAAACACAAGAAAATGGATTTAGGACGACCTTCTGGTACCAACCAACGAGAAAGACAAAAATTCCTAGGTTGAACTAGAGATTTCAACTAGCAGCTTAAGTGCGGAGAGAGATCAAACAGTAGGCAATCAACGGACACGATAAAATCAACGGAAAGTTGCCAACATCTACCAGTCAGCTCTGAGTAAAAACAACAAAATACTTGTATAAGTCGGGTCTGACGTATATACAAACGTGAAGTGTATACAAACGCGACTCCTTATAAATTTTCAAGAGAAAGCCATGGCGTTTCGCCATGTAATTTTTTACGTTAACCTGTGGCGTCTATAAATCTGTTTTTGTGAATGTCTTACCTAAATTATTTGAGCGAATTGTTACTCAGCATTTAGCTTTTTCTATTAAATCTTACACGTCTCCATTCCAGCACGGCTTTCGGAAAGGAAGATCTACTGTCACTTATATCTTACAGTTTACTTGCCATGTTTTCAAGGCTTTTTCTAGTAGCTCTCGCACGGATGTCGTATACACTGATTTTAGTAAAGCGTTTGACCTAGTTCACCATAACTTCAAATTCTAGGCCTCTGGCTGGAGGATCCTTACATTACAAAAAAGCTACACATGTGCTTAGTTAGACCAATACTTGAAAAAGCCTCGGTTGTGTGGTCTCCTTCCTATACGCGTTATGTAAATTCAATTGAATCAGTTCAAAAGCAACGCTTGTCTCTCTTCGTAATTAAGTTAATTAATGCTGGTATCGATTCGTCCACAGTACTTGGCGAGATAAGCTTTAATCTCCCTAACCGCTGCTCTACGCGCTTTATGTTCATTACGCTGAGTCAATGTAAATATAATTATGAGCTGTTTAGCCCGTTTAAAGTTGTTTGCAGAAACCTAAACGATGTCTATCAATTAATGTCAATATCGGATTCTTTAAAGTCTATCAAACAAATGTCGTATTTAAACTTAATCTTAACATCTCATTATGATTCGAAAATTAATTCGTGTTATTTACTGTATCAGTTGCCAAGCCTTTGCACGTTTGCGAAGGCTTAGGGTTTCACTTGGAAATTGGTTCTGTACTGGTTGTGGGTGTGCCTCTGTGCTAGCCGTGTACATGCTTTTTTTCTTTCATGAATTATTTAAATATTAATTTTTTTTCTTTACTTCTTATATATTTATACCAGCTTTTAACATTAATTAAGAGTCAATTCAATTCGATTCTTAATTTATTTTAGTTGAGTTTCATGTGTAAGTAAATAAAAAATAAATAAATAATATTTCCTTACGTCCAATATAAAATTAAATACGAAATCAAGCAAAATTTGTTTAACATATTTGCCTCAACTGTTCGTAAATGCACTCAAAAATTATTTCGAGAAGTATTCAAAGTAAAACAATACATGCAATGCAATAAATAGTTTTAAAGAAAAAAAGAATATGAACATTATAGTCGGACAAGGGCGACCATTAGACACTCTACACTATCTGGTCTTATACAGTTATCTACTCGTTTTCATAATAGTACACCAAAATTACTCATTATTTTCATGCCAAGAAAGAAAGCTAGAAACTAGTTTTTGTCTCCTTATAAGGATTTGCCATGAGAACTATATATGTTAAGGTCTAAAAAGTAGACCAAAGTGATCGAAATTCCCTACCGTTAATTTTTTTACCCAACCGTTACTATGCACTAATTCCCATCATGCAATATTAAAAACTAAACCTTTTTGTGAATGGCTTACTCTTCCTGAGAAATCTTATATACGGAGTGGGTTCTAAGGAATAGAGCCATGTGGTACAAATTTCATCATAAGGTTAGGGCTTTTTGGCGTACAGAGTTTACATTTACTGAAAATCTTTATAAGTGATGCTATGCAGAGAATAAATTGACGTGGTCCAAATTTGGTAGGGTTAATTTCTTTGTCAATTCACTATTATAAACCTATTTTAACTATGAAATATTGAAAATCAGATCTTTTTACCATGTAACCAAGAATCAGTTATATGAGAATTGGTTCAACACATTGCCCCAGCCGAATCAAATTTTTCTTACCAATTTAAAAATACCATTACTCAGAAGCTTTTGACGAAAAATTCTGAAAATTGCAATTCTTTTGTAACTACTTTTCAAAATAAAGCGTTATATGGGGAGTGATCGAAAAAAAGGACCGATCCGAACCATTTTAAAAATTGCGCCTTGTGTGTTCANTATAATTAAAGGTGGCTCTGTGTAAAGCCCTTCTGGGCGTTACATACGTCCGCACAAACTTAATATATCCTGTACAACAAATCGTTTAGGGCATAAATATTAAAAACAGTATAAAAATGAATTTAAATTTACATATCCATAAGCGAAAAACTGACGATTTCCAAACTTATATAGTGGAAATGATGTTAAATCAAAAATAGAAATTACACAAGAGAATTATGAAACAAAAGCACTCCCTGTTATGACAACTTTATCCTACAATTACTATCCATTGATGAGCACATTTCGCACAACATAATAATAATACTAGCGATGATAATGACGATAACGACGTTGATGTTATGCTCCTTTCAAGTTAAATGAATGATGTCGCAATACAAATTTTTTAATCAAAATGTATTACATATACACACGCGTTGTTAAAGGGAAACCGTGCACCCTCTCATTACATTAGGTGAAGCATGTAAAAAAAAAAAAAATGAAAAAATCTCTGCAGTGAAAGAGAGGAAAGCCAACTTTTGTTTGCTACATTACCTTTTTTCGTTTAACTCGTCAACACGACAGCGATTGCTGGAAACACACACCTAACACAACGCGCTTTTAACAGCCAGTCATCAACAGGACTTTAACGAAACCGCGCACAGCTATAACTTCAACTTGGAATCATTAAAATTTAATTATTTGTTGAATAGTGATTGGACAAACCTAATCCTTGGCAAGAAGTTCGTGACAATTGTTAATAAGATGTGGGTCAAATTTTACGATTTAATTACATTTTCTTTTAGGTGAGATCACATACGTCAAGTCAAAGGTTTCTTGAATTTGCTTTCATTCCTAAAAGAAGAGCAGGGTCATAAAATCCTTCCAACATTATATAGAGAACTGCTACAAAGCACGTAAATTACAGAAAGAGCAATAAAATTATTCACTTTAAGAAAGCAATTAAATAAAAAGTTACCTCTCCAACGTTCTAGGCTGAGAAAATTTTCTCGATTTTTAAATAATATAAAATAACAACAAAATGAAGAAATGTTAATAAAAAGATAGCCACTTCTTGTCTGCTTTTTTCAACTTGTAAAAATTGCATATACGCAATATTGCAACAAATTTTATATATACCTCTTATTGATCATCTCATATCACTCATTTATATTAAATGTTGGAAAAAATTGAAGTCATTAATATAATAGAATCAATTAATAATCGAATCAGCGATGCAGCTATCAATTACTTTACAGTGGTTAAATAAGGTACATTTAAGTGTATTGAGAGCAAGAAAAAAGCGGTCAAAACTCTACTGTTTTTATTAACTAACAAGTGCAAGATGATAGTCATATGAACATACATGAATATAAGCCCACTGCGATAAATACCAATAGATATCTCACTCAACGCGTTTAACCATCATAGGAGAAATGTGAAATTTCCTAAGTTGAAAATTTTTCAAATTATTTTTTAAAATACCGAATTTTGCATCAAAATACAAAAATTAGCATTTTCTTAAACCGCGATCAGATATCTATTTTCTTTTCCTAATGAGCAAATGAGAATAGATAAAAGCTTACCAATCTATAGTCTATAATAGAAATATGAAAAAAGTGCATATATATTATAGTCAATTTAGACTGATTCTGGGTAATTTACTCTGTAATTTCGGCTGTTTTCCTAAATTTAGCTAAAATTGACCAAAAAGCAAATTTTCCTCGTGTTCGATTGAGTAATCTCTTATATCCATTGACATTATTTCTTCTAGATCAAACCAGTGAACTAAGAAGGCTGAAAAGCACCATATACCGGATGTTCCATTTGGAACTTCATCTATTTTTTCTCTTAAACTATTTAATTTTTATCCGCATGAGTGGCCGAATAGGCAAAGAATCTCGACTAATAACATGCGCTTTGCGACTCAAAGGTCGTAATATCGTTGAAAATCAATATGTAAAAATGGGAGCTTATCATACTTTGGATTTGGAACTAAATCGGAAATGGCATACAATAGCTTTAGAGCGTATAGATATCCAAACGTATCCAAACGTACAAATTTGAACTTTTTGCGGTATAAATAAAACCTCCACCTCTTATTTATTAGAAAAACACAACAAATTTGAACTTTTTGCGGTATGAATGATGTATTCTGGTATAAGTTATTATGTTATTTTTCAATCTATTATTTTGATTCAACTTATCGTTAAATTATTTCACCAATTATTTTATAATAAGTTTTGTTTTCTCTTTAGTGTATTTTTTACTATTTGTCTAATTGACGCTTTCGCAAACCGTTCACTCTTGTTTTATTTCCGTCCGGTATGTACTTTTAGATCCTATCGAGTAAGTGTAGTGTACCTGTTTATAATTTCTAGTATCTTTCTCTGGTGTTCTAGAAAAGTATTAATTCTTATTAGAGTGGTTTTTTTTGCACTTGAAGTAGCAGAACTCTCCTTATGTATTTTGCAAGGGGGATTCTTGTTCTTGAATAACTGAATGGTCGTGAGTAATATCTCAAGTGCGGTTAAGTTTTCGATAAAGCCCATAGATAGATTTAATTTCCAAGTTTATATAATTTCTTTTTATTTATTTAAACATTGTACCTGTATTGTTATATAGTTCCGATTGAGGAATAATAGCTTGTTATTTTCCTCACCTTGCACTAGAATTTATACATTATCTTTTTAGATACATTGTAAATTAAATATGTAATACAAAAAATTATTGTTATTAATTGTGTTGAAAGCTGCACAATTTTGCCAATTTTGTTTGTTTGTTTACAAGAAAATTGCCCGCAGCCAATGAACCGGAAAACAAAACTCCTATACAGAGTATTTTGTTGGTTTCAATACAACTTCCATAGAGTATTTATTAGTAAAAAACCAACTGATTACAACTTTTTGTGGTTTCAATACAACTTCCGTAGGGTATTTCTTATAAAAACATAACAAATTTCATTTTAAGATACTAAGATAAATTATTTATAGAACTGGATAAAAGTTCAGCTGATGTGGCGGCAGAAGGTGCTATCCTTAATGAAATGTTGGAAATCGTAGCCAAGCGAGCCGCCTTAAGACCCTCAATCTGGTAGATTTATTAAGTGCATCTACACGTTACACATTCGACGTGCATTTTCTAAGTGAGAGTGTAAAGGCAGCAATAAGCAGCAGTGAAATTTTTGAAACAGTGAATATTTTTTTTTTATATCCT
Organism: Glossina austeni; assembly: GCA_000688735.1. Classification (NCBI taxonomy): domain Eukaryota; kingdom Metazoa; phylum Arthropoda; class Insecta; order Diptera; family Glossinidae; genus Glossina; species Glossina austeni. Next base: position 277,222 of record KK502557.1, read on the forward strand.
ACTGCACTTGTGTATAGGGTGTATTAAGTTAGTGCGGTCGTGTGTAACACGCAGAAGGGTTTAAGAGAGAACCACCTTTTATTATACCGATCGATTCAGAGTCATAACTTGAATTGATCTCAGCCTGTCTGTCCGCCTATGCGTCTATCCGTCTGATGTGTGTCCATGTGAATTTGTGTCCAAAATACAGGTCACAATTTTTAGATATTTTGATGACATTGGTGACGGTTTTTGGCCCAAGGACAAACACTATTGAAAATGGTTTGGATAGGTCCACTTTTTCAACCACTCCCCATATAACGCCCTATTCTGAAAAATCGTTGTAAGGAAAAAATTTGTAATTTTCAAAATTTCTCAGCAAAAATGGCTAAGTAGTAGTATTTCGGCATTCCAAATTGGTATGAAAATTTTGGGCCGGCTGGGACCATTTTTTTAAACCCCTCTCGTATGATGAAAATTGAAATTCATATGGCATAGACGTCAAATTTTCAATGTTTCATAACGAAAACCAGATCATAAGGGTAATTAGGAAAAAAAGGTAACCTTACAAATTTGGACCAACTCGACCTATTTTTTTAATTACTACCTCATCACAAAATTCACAAAAATTTACACCATCTACGCCTATTCTTGGATCCTACTCTATGTAAGGATTAAACTTCTACTACATTAGGTTGCGTTTTAGGTCCGCTGTCCCTTAATACGCACATGATAAATATGTCTTTATATAGAGACAAGATATAACTTTTGCGTTCTATAATAAAAATAAAAATTGTGTTAGACAATGTAGTGTAGGGTATTTAATGTCCATTTTTTTTATTATTCAGCATTTGTTGGCACGTTAACAAAAAGAATATCTTTATAAGCCGAAATTAACCACTTACTAATTTTAATGCAATGTAAACGTGAAATTTGAGATTTGACGAGATCAACCACATCGTTCTCAAGTACAAACACACTCCTCTAATGATTACTGTTAAGAGAAATGAACATATTCTTATAAATCAATAAAAAAAAACCAGCTTCCTTTTCATTTAATTTTTAACAAAAAAACAGGCACTCATGAAGGTTACCTTTTCTCTTCATATATGAGATTAAGTTTCGTGATAGCTATATATCTTGAGATAGAATATAAATAGGTTTATGTGATCCAAATTCACTACTGTTAATTTTTTTGCTGAAACGCGACTATGAATTAATTTTCATCATGAATTATTAAAAATTCAAACTTTTTCCGAAGGCCTTGCTTGGGATGTCTTATATGAAGTGGGACAGACATCAGACAGGCTTACTATCAATCGATTTAGAAAATGATTTTGAATCGATCGGTAAAAGGTGGGTCTACCTTAAGCCCTTTTGGGTGTTACATACGTCCGCCCTTAATATACCTCTACCAAAAGTGGCATAGGACATAAGAATTGGTAATACCAGTCCGTACAATTCTGGCTGGCATAGTCGTTTGGCAAAGCCTTTTTCTATTGTGCTTTGGCAGAGTTTTGTGTGTGTAGTGAGAAAACGTAAAACAAATATTCCTCTTCCCTAGCATATGAATTTAAAAATAAAAAAAAAATTGTCGTTCATTCTCATTGACAATATTTTCGCCAGACATATTACTAAAAATGAAAAACTTATTTTAAATTTTATCTGAAAAAAACGAGTGATACGTCTGTAGGTTGTGTTTGATATAAATATAAAAAGCACAGTACATCCCTGTAAAGCCGTAATAAACTAATTACATTTTTGTTTTAATTGAATTAAATATCAATATTAGTTTTCTAGCTATTGTCGTTTTGTATAGTCGTTGTCGACAGGGATGATAGTTTACTCATTTACCATCGAAGCTATTATTTAGTACATTTAAGATTTATACATACGCACGGGATGGATAGGATAGCCTTATACTTATGAGCATATTTATTGTGCAACAGTTAGTGATTATTTTGCACTTACCTTTTCATTTTCAGACGCTGGTAACTGAACTTCATAAAACCAGACGCATTGCGGTGATGCAGGATCTATTGTTAGCGTAGTGCAAGGGTCAATGACATCCTCCTGGGATTTTCGGCCTGCATCTGTCGAACATTGACTTTCAACGTTATTCACTAAAACCCCTTCTAAAACTGCTTTTGCGGGTAATGTAAACAATGACGCTTTACACAAGACTATATTTTCCTCATCCACTGAAGAATGCTGAGTTTGTGCGTGACGTTGTAACAGCTTTAGCGAGGCCATTGATAGCATCGATACACGATTTTGCAGTTTATTTTGCAGTTTTGGTTGGTAATTTAACAAGTTACTCTTTTTGGTTGTCTTTTTTACAACGCTTTGCTTAATAAGAGCCTCTCTTAAACACAGTTGCTAAAAAATTTATAAAAATTAAATTTAACATTTACATACAGATTCACTAACACATTTGAACTGATAAGCAAACTGCTTAATTTTTCACGAAATATTACTTGTTAATTGATGATTTTAAAACTTACAAAACTTGTGCTAATTATCGCAAGAAAATTCATTAGTAAAATTCTAACCAATTCACTTAAGGATCAATAATCTCAATAACTCGCACAACTTTTCACAAAAAAACACTTAAAGTAAACAATAAAAGCAGCTGATTAAAAATGTGCGTGCCGTTATAAAGCTTGCCAGACTGTCAGCATACATTTGCTTACGATATACGCACGATTTGTTTTGTTTTACTATTTACACAGAGTATTGCACTTCGGACATATAAGTCACAAATTTATTGGCTTAGTCCAACTTTACTCAACAACCCAAAAAAAAAAAAAAAAATTATTTTTCAAATTAAAAATAAGGTCATATGGTCTCTT
>KK502557.1:280441-363153 GCA_000688735.1 Glossina austeni
ATGGATGGCCTTGCAGCAGAAACTTCGAAGTAGAAACTTCAAAGTTTCGAGGTGAAATAGTCAATTTCGCACATCTATAACTTTTGTGGACCACTTATTCGCTAAATATGAGCGATTAACTTAAAACCAGTAGGATACAGTAGGATACAGTGGGATAGTAGGATGTGCGGACAATAATCGATGCAAGTGAGGAGTTCACAACACACAAGTTAAGGATCATTACCTTGATTTCTTTTGCAGGAGACGGGTGAACGGTGAACGTTCATACTGGAGCAAACCATTTTTCGGGATCCTTTGCCGGTAGAACGGGTGAACGTTCATCCTGGAGCAAACCATTTTTCGGGATCCTTTGCCCGTAGATAGCTTTCTTTCTCAAAAGCGGCACTTAGTTTGACTAATTAGGCTTGACATCGTTCAGATGCAACAGTTTCGTCAGTAGATGATTTCTTTTCAATCCTAACAAACGCATAACATCGCTTTCTAGGCAAGGATATTCTGTTTTATAACGGATATCAATGGTGGTCTTAGATGTTTCATCGTTAGTACTAATTTGTTGAACACAATCTTTCCTTTTATATGACCGAATAAATGCAAAGTAATAAATGTAAGCAGATGTCAATTTTCCGATTTTTATTCTCTTCGGATAGCTCATGAGGAGTCCATTTTTCTTCATTCTGTGTCTTCCCCATTGTAAGTTGTTGAAATCAAATTGGGGTTTGGTTCATCCTTAACTGCGCAGCAAGCTCTTCTTGAGTTTGTGTCGGATTTTCGCTCAGTAAACTTTAAATTTTTCGATCCAATACCTTTCTCGAAGCTCCAGAACGTTCATCCTCTTCACGATTAAAATTTTTTTGCATGATATCTTATTTTTCTTCTTCTATTCAGAAAATCAATAACCGAAATTCGTTGAGATGGGTATTAATATTTGGAAACGAAGAGCCGTTGCCTACAACATCGGTCTTAGATCCATCAGGACAAGTGAAAAATGCTTCCATCTTGCATACAATTTTATTAGATGAAAAATTGGCAAGTAAACGAAATATTTCTTGTACAGGCATAACATTTGCCATCTATTTCTAGCTTTGTGTGTGAGAAGATTTCATGCCACCAAGGGCTAGACGAAGCCATTTCCATTGGATTCTGCATAATTTCAGAAGGTTTTTATTTGAAATGTCCAATAAGAACGAACTAGCGTATTCTAAATTCGGCTTGACTAATCTGAGATACATTTTAATCATACAAAACGTGCCGGAACTCCATGAAATACCACGAATGGATTTCAGTACATTGATTAGTTGAAAACATTGCTTGGAAGTTTTGTCAACGTGAGCAGGAAAAAGTTTCGGGTGTAGGACAAAGCCTAGAAAATTAAACATTTTAACAAACGGAATAGTAGAACCATATATGAGAAGTAGAAGTGGAAACTAGGGCAATACATCTGTAAGAATTAAGATTAATTGGCGAGCTATGAATTATGAGGCTTAAGAAAAGTTTCGGAAAGACAAGCCACGGAGATGTCGTTACAATAAAGATAGATCACCTAAACTAACGTCAAACCAATTCGTTTATCAGTAGCTTCGCGTGTATTTTTTTTCCAGTTGAAAACGGAATAGCAATGCTGTAAATGCTGGTTGCTGACGTGTTTTTCTTTACACTTTCAACACATGCGACGAAAGGTTGTAAACAACCTGGAACTAATAATAATAATATGGCCAGACAAATGATTGCATTCGGTATGTTTTTTAAAGCCACGAATCTCAACGCAAAGACTTGTACTGCTGTACAAATTCACATGCATGGGTCTATTCCTTTTACGCTTTTGTAATTCAGTAAGCTTTAAAGCTTCACAGAATCACATCAAAATTTATTGCAAGCACTAGTGCAGTTGCTATTCTGCACAAAAAGTTTTGGTTATTACGTTTTCTGTGTATAAAATTAACCTTGTCTTTATTGGTTAACTCTCGCATTTTCTAATACATAGATAATTGGCCAATGACGAAATAGCTCAAAAACTATTCTTTTGCATTCACGGTTTTCCGCACCATCTTGAGGTGCCGTGGTTGCCAATTGTTCTACGTTCCGCTAAAGTTGTTGCATTGCCGTACTAACTATCAGCGTAATAATCCGCTTCGTGTGCTTTGTAAACTTTTTAATGATAATTTTCACAAATTTGATATTTCAGTTAATTTTTTAAATTTTATAAAAAGTTCTATACATTCATATTCCTTTATTTCTTTAATTCTGTTTATTATATTTTCTTTATTATTTTTATATTTTTTTTACTTTATTATTTTACATATGTATTATATTTAATTTATATTGAACTAATGTTCTGTATTTAATGCTTAATTTTGCTTATAAGTTATTTGTAGTTAATAAGTGTTAATTGTTAATTGTTAAATAATAAATAAATAAACAAATATTTACAATAAATTTTTCAGCAGGAGTTGTTGCAGTGTTGTTGTTGTTGTTGTTGCTGGTTCCTGTTGCCTGCTTAATAAATTTTAGTTTTTAGTCCTAAGTTCAGCTGTATCCTAGTATTGTAGCTGACCAATTGTATTGTTCTTCTTTCAAACATAAAAAGAATTTAAAGCCAATCAACCATAGATATTCACCATGGCTTCTGCTGAAATTTTAGTCACTATTGCACCTACAGTGTTTCTCTTTTTACTGAAACCGATTCAGATGCGAGTTCGCAATCCGTCAGGCCGTTTCCATTTATCAGCAGCACCAAAACATCCAATCGTCTCAAAACGATTCTGTGGGCAATGTGATGCATCAAGCTATGTAATAGGTGCTGTTCTGAATCAAAAGAATAAAAATGAAGAAGAAAATGCAACTGCATATTGTCCTACGAAATTGAATGAAATTGAATTCCTGGCAACGTAAATATAGCTTGCTCAAAAAAAAGTATTTAGCAGCTGTAAAGGTGATAAGAAGATTTAGGCCATTTACAGAAAGGATGGTTTTTGCAGTGGTGACAAATCATGCTAGTTTGAAATTATCAATGTTAATGAAAGATTTGAGGACAGTTTAGCAAGGTGGTCTTCGCAAGGTAGGTAATTGTTGCGAAGAGAAATACTTGAAGTTAATAAAAATTAGTAAATCGTCATGACCGGGTTTTCAAACGTGCTGTATGTAATAAAGATATGAAAGACATTATAGCTTTCAAAGGGACATTTTGGATACCTCAAACTCTAAAAAAAAAAAGAGCGCCCTCGTGATATTAGCCCAAAAACGGTTAAAAACGGTTCACTTCAACATGCTTGATGGAACAACGAAATAAAGATAGACATAGATAGAAGAATAACAGAATTTATAGAAGAACGAAATAAGAGAACATTTGAATAATATAGATAATAGCATATAATATATATATTGCTTTTAATAAATATTCTTGTCTTTACAACAAAATATTTTGAAAATGTAATAGAAAAATAGAAAAATGACGAATTTCGAAGAATACAATAAGTAGGAAAAATATTTACAGCAGAAACTAACAAAAATAATTGTTATATTAATTTTTTGTTGGTAAATAAAAAAAAAAACTGCTGTTTGCCTGTGCGCTTACTTATAATTGCTTAAGCAAACATATTCACAACCGCACACAAGTATTTGTGCTTTAGCACGAATACGCACAGGTCTATTCAAAACGTCAATATGTTAAACTTGTAGCTTATATTGAAGGAAGAAATATAACAAAACCAAAACACAAATATAATATAAAAATAGAATTTATTATTACAATGTGTAAAAATATTTTTTTTTTTCAATATTTTTTTCACCTCCTCACTTAATTTTATATATTTTCTAATTGCTACCAAATTCAGTATAGCCATTCAGACTCCCTCATTATATTTCGATCTTCAAACTTTTTTCAATTTTATCCTCACATCTACTGTTATAAGTCTACCTGTTCTTTTTGTCAGTTTGTCAGCTAACCTCCTACCAAGTACCTTCCAGCAAATATATCCTTTTCCCAAACCCCACTACTCTGGATAACTCAGCAAGAGTTCACTAAAAAAAGCGTCAGATATGAAGACCATTTTAATAATATAGATTATATATAGTTATATAAAAAAATTTATATAAAATGTTAATATATCCTGAAAAGAAGAAAACAAAAAAAAAGATATAAAACCATATGGTCATATATTAATAACCGAGAAAAATAACATCATAATAATGTAAAGCATTTATTCTTCAGTTCAATTCATTTCAATAAACATATTCCTTGTCAATCCTGATATCGTTGTCTTTTCATGCTATATAGAGATTTCTTCGTATTATTATGGTATTAAAATTTTGTATCCGATAAGGAATCGAAGCACGTCTTGCTATATGTTTCTTGTTCGCATTGTCCGGGTATTGGAAAAAAACTTTTTTGTTTCTGTCGACCGAATTTTCCAACTCATTCTTATGTAAGCTCCGGTTTCACTCTCCCAAATTACCAACGAATGGAAAGCTGCTTGTGTGAAGCATAAATTTATTTTACCCTGAGCAAAGCCAATTTTCAAGTTTTTCGCACGAGTTATAGTATAGTTATTATACTTGTGCGCTAGTTGGATGACTTGAGTATTTTTCCATCCAAAATCAATCGCAGCGTTCCAGCATAAAGACATTTCAATATTCGGCGACAATTTCAGTGAATACCCGATTCACACCTTACTGGAACCGGATGGAAAACCTCTTCGTGTTAGACTAATTGTTAAATATTTTACATAAGGAAAATTTTTAGGAAATAAATTTTTTTTTGCTTTCACTTTTTTTTTTTATAAAAATTTAAGAAAAATTTTGCTCTTAATTATAGAAAAAGTATTATTTATTTCTATATGTTAAATTTTTTGGACCTCATATAACAAAGTCTTTTTAATGGTTTAAAAATGTATTATAAAAAAATTGCGATCATCAACTTGATGCGTTCGCTTTAAAATCACGAACTAATTTGATTATTAAATATGTTTACAACTTTTACAATTTTGTATAAGACATTTTACATATCTTCACCTCCTCCTTAGTAGTAAAATTTGTCTGCTGACGCCTTCATATGAAGTCCATACAAATTGATAGTCGAACATTTTTCTGCGTTTCATAGTGCTTCGAATTGACGCAGTCCTTCGCCAACTCCAAAATAATGGGTTTTCGCAGCCAAAATAACGACTCCGTTCAGTTTTAATTTATCTTTTAACCAACGTAACAGTTTTTCTTGATTTCTGGTATTGTAAATAGTTTCGCTGGTTAAAATAACATCATAAATATAGGAGCCTTTGCAAAACTCTGTCCATTTACTCCAATCACCTGAATAAAATTTCACATATTCGAAGACTTGCTCTAACGGTGTTTGCTCGGTGATGTTGATTATAGTATTATTTTTTATTTTTTTATTATTTGTACTATTATAGTATTATTTTGATAAGCACGCCATTAAAGCCGATGGTGTCAGGGATACAAAAAACTACTCGTCAATGCGAAACAAAAGTGCCGTTTACAGGGCTATCCTTAATAAGCTGATCAATTACATAGTATAGCTTACACATGCTCACAGTGTAGTATTACGCATTTTCGTCGTACTCGTATATATTCGTAAATATTCTCATTCCAGTTCGTTTACTCTCTCCTACGGTCTTTAATATCGTTTAAAATATGTAAGCTTAAAATTTAATTGGTTAAAAACAAGAGCATCGGAAGAGCAGTTAATAAACGCATTACACAAAATACAAGAAGTATACAACAAGGGCTTTTTAGACTTTCGGAATACAGTGGAGAAAAGAAAAAGCCTGGGAAGCTATATCCGCAGAAGTGGGTAGATCCAGTAGAAAACTAGATATAGATTTCCACAATGAGGAAAAGTAGGGATGGCTAACGGGAAAACATACCTTGGCAACTGCAAACGGCGAAAAAAATTTTTATAACACGGTTGTCGATCGATACTCCCAAGGACTCGATGGGGGATGCGCAGGAATGCAGCATTTATACGTTCAGTTCCTCTCCTCAGAAGAATATCTATTCTTTTAAAATTACAGTCCCAATAGCTATATTTCGACGAGTTACGTTGTTAAAATTTTGAACTAAAGATAGATTTATTCAAGAGTTTGTACGCTGTCGAAATAAAAGCGGTAGACGTAGCAATAAAAAGGAATCACTCAGAAAAACAACATTAACGAACATTAACGAATTAGCGGATATTTTATTGACCAAAAATAATACTTCAAGTAAAAAATTGTATAAAGAACTGTTCCATATGCAATCTAATATGATATATCGTGCAACTGTTGCAGAAGAAGTGGTAACTAAAAGACCATTTCAAGTACTGTATGTAGACTTTCTCGGGAAGTACCCGAGGTCAAGAAATGGCATGGCATACATATTTATTGTTGTAGAACATTTTAGTAAATTCATGTCTCTAAAATCCATGAAAGAAACCTCAAGCTTCAATACAATTCAATTCTTACATGGAGAAATATATCTACGTGTATATTTACAAAACGATTATCGCAGTTGGGCCTTGGAAATAGAAAACTCCATTCGCAGTTCTGGGCGTTATTTGGGTATAACATATTTAGTTGGAGTTAGAAGATGTAAACAGAAACGATAAATAAGAAATAAGACGCAATGGTAGACGATATAACAATCGGGCAAGAATTGTAAAACTGAGAAAGAAATCTATTATCGAAAGTTTTCTTTAAGTGATTTCAAAAATAGAATTGACGAAAAGTTTTGCAAAAAATTCCTAAAAGGCAGAATTTTAAAAAATTGTGCAAGGTATTAGAAAAATCTAAACATATTCGAAAATTAAAAAGGCAACCGGCAAGACTCGTTCTCACGGTGTGAAAATTCCCCATGTTTGCAAATATAGAAAATAAAAGATAAAAAAAACTAAAAAAAGAAAAAAGGAGGAAAAACGACATCGAATTTTAAAAATTGTGAATGACAAGAAATTTTTTATTAGAATCAGTCGACATAAATTTGAAAGCGGAGAAAAGAAATTGTAATAGAAAATCGAGTATATTTGAAACGTAGAAAACGAAAATTTCGATCAGGAAGAAGTATCGATTAATTTAAATATTACGCTAAATTGTAATAAAAAATCCTTTGAAAGAGTGCAAAAGTGACACCTTAACAACACATTGATAATTGACATTTAATTTTCAATACGAAATCATTTTAAGTGCCAACACAAAAACAAAACAAATAACTGTTGGCGCAACGCGACTAAGAGAAAGAGGGCAATATATCCAAAAACAGAAAACAACAACTGCAATATCTAAAAAAGTGAAACACCGCAACATGGGAAAACGAACAGCGTTACCTCCCATTGCGGACTTTATCTCACCCAAAGCACATCACTACACACTCCGACTCCATTCCATTTCATAATTTAACTATTTATCATCTCTAAATCTACAAAACTCAATCTACGAAATATAGTTTGGCTATAAAGACGCACCGTCTCTCTCGAAAGTGGGAACATGAAAATCCCCAGGGCCAGAGCTTATGACTACACCAAAAGTGGATATTGTTTGTATATCCAATCCAGAAATAATTCTTTCCCAATAATCGAACATGGCCTAAATTTGTATGATGATTTTCCTAACTTTGAAAAAGTTTTACGTCTCTAACAAAAAAGTAAAATTGGTCACCCCCGATGAGGTTACGGCAACGCTTCACTTAACAATATTTATAACGTTTATACTCCATCTAAATTCGGCAAACTTGAAATATACTCAACTGCCTGTCTAAAATCTTACTTAAATTCAGACCCCCACCTGACTTCTGAAAAGTTGCGGAGGTCGTGCGCTTGCATAAATTTGATCAAAAGTCTAACTTGCGTGTGCCTTTGGACACAGTCCGCATATGTTTTTTCGGAAATCTTTTACCCTCCTACATCTTTTTGGAAGGCATTAATTTTTCAATCAAACCCTACGTCGAACGGATTTTGCAATGCCGCAAATGTTGCCGTTCTATCACACGAATAGAATATGCGCGCATTAAAAGTCGCTTTGGCCTTCCTGTGACACAAGCCATGAATGCATCTCGAATTGTTTCTCTAAATTGAAAGTTTCCCTAAATTACCTCCCCCCACTTCTCAATTAACGATCAAACCACCAAATGCTGAGTCTTCTGTCTTAGTTTCAATTAAAAAGATGATAAATCTTGAAACCTCCATGTCTCCTTCCAATATAATATCTTCAAATTCTGAGACTGCGACACACACGCATACAATCTTCCTTCCGATCACGAAATGATCACTGATCCCCATAATTCCTCTAACATATCTCAAATTTCGGAACGTATTCACAAACTACATAATGTCGACCCATCCTCTAAAACAAACACTATTATTACCTCTACCATGCCCTCATCCCGCGACTTTCACAAGAGTATTCTTAACCACCGACCCTCTTCGGGATCGTACTCCTATTTTCCCTCGGTCAATATTAAAAATAGATCAACTCAATCGCACTAGCATCCATAACAAATCAACACAGCTTGAACAGTACCTTCATTGTAATGGCATCTCCGTGGCTTATCTTTCTGAAACTTTTCTTAAGTCACATGATTCATTTTCTATTAAAAATTTTAAAATGATAAAATTTAATCGTATCTCCAGCTCCTCTCATGGTGGTGGTGTGGCGATCCTTATATCTAATAAACTTTCACTCTCTTACGCTTCTAGTTTTGCCAATTGCGTACCTATTGAAGCTCGTAGCTCTACCATTCACACTTCCTTTGGGGATCATAAGTTGTTGTACTCTACCTAATTGTAATGTTTCTAACTCTGCAATTGACAGGTTACTTTCTTTCAGATCCGACATAACTGCATTTGTACGTGGTGATTTTAATACTCATAATGTGTGTTATGGTAGTCGTTTCTCCAATTCAAGAGGCAGACAAATTCAATATTTTCTTGAGCGGTAAAGTAGTCATGCTAAATAATGGTGAACGATATTCATTTTGGTTACGTCTTTTCTTGCATAGATCTTTCGATATGTACACATAATCTAAGTTCCTGAAGGACTCTTAACGGCACCTTAGGTAGTTCTCACTGTCTAGTCGAAATTGGTCTTTATTTGAATCTTATTACCCGTTGCCACTCACATACCCATGTTCCAAAGTATATCAAACCTTCTTTACTTAACAATACTATCCGTAACATCACAAATGCCATCTAAACCAACGACTCTCCGGGGCATTTCTTTGGTAGATACCCAAAGTCTTTCATTAATGCCCTGAGCCGAAAGGGTTCCAAAAAATCGTACTCTTCTAATGCTTGGTGGAAAACCGCATCCAATCAAGTCGCTGGCAAATTTAGACTCACTGTAAACGAATGCAAAATATCTCCTTCTGGAATAAATTTCAAATTTTTGGCCGATGTTAGAAATGAATATATTTACAGTCACAGGTTGAAAAAACAATTTTGTGAAAATGTCAATATCGACATGTCAGTCTCAGATCTTTGGCGTACTGTGAGAATTTTTAAATGTATCACTTTCTCTCAGATTTCTTCTCATACTTGAACAAATTCTAATATTTCTGAGGTTTATCGCTGGCTTCATATAAACTGGAATTCTTATTATTGCAAGAATAAATATTTATTTGAAAATTTTAAGAAACCTTGCTTTTATACTTTAATTATTTGAAGGTCATCATTTGATTAGATTTTATATACTTGCATAACCTTCCCCTTTCTGTTTGCCGTTATGTTTGGCGATCTAGGTCACGGGTTTATATTGACACTTTTCGGGGCTTGGATGTGTGTGTATGAAAAATCCCTAAGCCGCCTAACAGGCGGCGAGATATGGAGCATTTTCTTTGGAGGACGTTACATAATACTACTTATGGGGCTATTCTCCTGCTACACTGCTTTCGTACATAATGATGTCTTTTCCAAATCTACGAATATATTCGGTTGTACCTCGAGCATTGAATGCAATACATCCACTGTTCTCTCCCCACAACCTGTACAAAAACTTGCTAAAGACGACGTCTGGTATATACGCCATAATATAGGTGTAATATAAAATATATAAAATATGTAAAATATGCGTAGATATAAAATATACGTAAATATACGTAATGCAATAAATAAATTATAATAGAATCACCTGAAAAGGAAAAAACATTTATAAACTTTGCATAAAAAACCAGAACACTCTTCTTAATATATAGCTTTATAGTTCACTACTTTGTCTATGATGAATTTATTTTATATACGTAAATTTCATAAAAGTGAATTAAAATTTTTTTGCGGCTCCATTAGAATCTGTTTACATGAGCTAAACCTATTATCAATTTTTAATTATTATACAAGTCGGAATAATTTTCTGAACCGATCTAAAGCCAAACCCAAATCCCGATTTATTTTGAAAAGTTTGGAAAAAAATTGCAATTTTCAAAATTTTTCGACAAAACTCGTTAAGTAATAGCAATTTGAAATTTTTTTGGTGCAATTATAAACTTAAAGTAAATAATAATTAATGTTAATACAAGAAACTATAATCTAATTGAAACAGAGTAAAATTGTTTTTTGTTTAAATTCAAATTCATTTATTATTATTATTAGCTCACATTTTTTACGTAGGTTAAAATCTTACTTATGTACTAAACGGTTTATATACTACATGGTGTTTCTACAGTCAATGGGACTTCTATTGTGAGATATGAACTACTTTAAAAAGAACACTTTAGAGCTTTCATCAACCTCTAAAGGTTCCCTATAAGCCAACGTATAAATGCGGGAATTGTTAAGTAATTGCAATAACATCAGTTAAGGCTAGGTAGAGCTCGCGGGTTTTCTTTGCAAAAACCTTCCACATAAAATAGCAAATTCACATAACATCCATTGATTTGTAAACATTCTGCAGCTGTTTTTCTCTCAAATTCAATATATGAACCTACTCCCTTTTACGCTTTTTTGCTCTCACACTCATCAATTCCTTGATATGACACTTTACACTCATGTGCTACATTACTTCTAACATAACGGAATTTACTCCTCGTTGTTGTGTTCTATCCTACGTGGCACACGTGCAACATGCAAAACTAAAAAAATTTTAATCAAACATTTTAAAATAAATAAATTTTGAATTCGCTATACCTCTCTTTGATTTGTAAACAATTTCATATGTTTTCTTTTGAATTCGCTATACCTCCGTTTGATTTCGCTATACCCCCTTCGTTTTCGCTACAGCTCCTTTTGAATTCGCTATAACTCCCTTTGACTTCGCTATACCTCCTTTTGAATTCGCTATACCTCCCTTTGATTTCAGAACTCTATATTCACATTGGGCCTTTTTACACATCCCAGCGAATTTTCGGTTATTAATTTACTGAATAACAGAAGAAGAAAAAGAAGAAGAAGAAAAATTTTTATTAGAAAGAAAAAATCAAAATAAAATAAATTTTCCATTTTTCGAAATAGATGAATATAACAGAATGAATACAACTGAATCCTTTTTTCCGTAGCAACCCTGCACGAAATCGGACGTCTCTTTTTTCTGTGCAGAAAATTTTGAACAATTTTTTCAAATTAAAAGAAGGAAAGAAAAAGAACTGAAAACAGAACAATTTTAGAAAACATTGAAAGCTTAAATGTTCTATTAAAAATGCTAACTTTCTCAACAATTTTGTGCTTCTACGCAGTTAGTGCAGCAACTCCTGTCACTAACCTCACTTCTTGAAAACCACACTACGTTTTATTGCGGCAATTTTACAAATCAACAAAATCAACAAAAGCCTCGAAATCTCGTGCTTCTCCGCAGGGTGCGCAGCACCACCTTCCTTCATCATCTCAAAAAAATTTCACATTGTCACCTCACACATACTTGGACACCAAGTGGCAGCGATATTTGTGGAATTCCTAAACCTACTAACCCTGTCGCTGTCAGTTTAAACAGTATCTGCTGGTTTCCATATCTCCAATTTTTTACGGTAAGTTAGTTGTTTTTTATCATTTGCCTGTAATCCAGCACGAAAGTTAAAAATCGCCCCCCCACAAGAGGGTGAGGCTTACTAAAATGTTATCGGATAATGAAGAATTTGAAAGTTTTATGAAAAATAAGCATAATGAAATTTCTCTTAAAAGAAAAATTTTAAACCAAAACAATATTTCCAAAAAAATGATCAAAGATAATTTTTCCAAAAAACTATCACAGATAAAGATAGTCTATCCACAAAAGACCTGACTATGGATGTCATCCCTGCGATTGCTCCTTCTAATAGTAAACCAGCTGCTATGAATACAGATTCCCACCCATCAAGCCAGAATTTCTACCGTGATGACGAAACTGGCGAGTCCTACGTCCTCATTGAAATTATTCCCAACAACGCAGGCAAACCCTTTCGTCTAAATTCTGACCTCTTTTTTTTCGAATACATCAAAGACCTCAAACTTAAAGGTTTGACCAACATAAAAACAATTAGTAATGGCAAAGCAAAACTTAGTTTCGCCATCGCAGCCGACGCGAACGAATTCGTCCTAAAAAACGACTTCTACACTAAGTCAGTTAAGGCTTACATCCCAAAAATTTTCACCGAAAAACTTGGTATCGTGAAAAACATCCCACCCATAATAAAAGAAGAGGACTTCTTTAAGTCTGCTATTTTTGACATTGAAATCCTTTCAGTCACAAGACTAAAAAGAAGGGACCCGATCAATAAAGAAACTTTCATCCCCACCAATAGCTTAAAGATCGGATTCAAAGGGAAAACAATCCCTAAATACATAAGGTTCAATTATTGCAACATTCCAGTCGATTACTTCATTCCCGCAGTTAGATTATGTTATAACTGTGGCCGCTTTGGCCACATTGCAAAATTCTGCAAAAGCAAGGAAGGCAGATGCCTCAACTGTGGCACGACGACAGCCTACAAACACATGTATGTCAATCAAATGTTTAGGTTGTGGGTCGAATGCACATAACGTAACCTTTCGTGAATGTCCGAAAAGGAAAAAAGAGGAAAACTTAAAAAAAATATTAACAATTCAGAATATATCCTTCAGAGAATACAAAGAAAAATTCGCAAACAACCCCTATAATTTACTGGAGGACTACGATATAAACTTCCCTGTAATCAACGGCAACTCCTCACCAAATAACATCAGAAACCAAACTCTAGAAACAAATAAGATTTTAGTTAGAAAAAACTTCAATGCAGTAATCAAAAACAAAACTTATATCCCTAAATCCATGAAAAAAATTTCTTCAAATACACCCCCAACTCACAGCAACAAAGAAAAAGTTCCCCTTCCTGCAAAAAGCTCACTTTCACCAACAACCACAAATGCACCGAAATGGTAATGATTTTCGACAAAATTATGAAAATTCTCTCTACCACCCATCATGGAGAAAGCCTCCAAACCATCCAGGAAAAAATAGCCACTCTAAAATCAGATTTTGAGCTTCTAAAACAAGGTCCATCCTAGCTATATGTATAAAGCCTAAATATCCCTCAATGACCGCTCTCATTCAATACAACATACAAAGCTTCAGGCGTAATGCCCACTCGCTGGACTATTATAAAAGAATGGAAAGATGAATGTCATGTCTTAGCTAGAGAAAAAAGCAACCGGCTTTTCTACAGAATCTACCCTTTCCTTACACCCAGTTGTCTACCAAAAGGAAAGTTTACAACATGGATATTAAAGTACTTCTTTGACTCATGTGTAATCACACCTATGACAAGGTATTTTTTAAAATGATAAGAGCCTCCTCCACTGATTCGTGTGAAGAATGTGAGACCGTCGAGTCTGCTGAACATCTCATCTTTGAATGCAGAAAATTTGACATCCCCAAACAGTCTTTCACTACTTTTAGCCTATACAACGACTTACATGAAAAATTTTCGCGCTGGAAACTTTAGACATTTGAAGCAACTGACTGTCTTTATCAAATCAGCTGATTTTTCTTTCTAAACTTTCTTTACTTACAACTTTGTCTACTAACACAGATCGCCTATATGTTTATCTCTCCGGCACTCTCTGCCGAAATTCCGACCGAACCACATCGTACTGAATACTTTCGGAATGATTGTGGTGCATAACGTCGCTCGTTCAACAAACATAAACATCACCAAAAACTAAAAAAAAAAAACTTTTAAATTAAAAACATAACTCTCAAAAACGTGTTACTCACGTACCATAAAATCGGATTCATATCACCTACGCACCGCGTTTTACGTTACTAAATTGAAAACTGATACATCTTGAAATTAACAACGTTCGGAATAAAAACTTAGCGTTGAATGTACCTTGAATAGTTTTGATAAGCTTGAGAAGAAAAAAACTACAGACAGGTGGAATTTATAATTAAGCTAAAAAAACACTTAATGCATATAATTGTTTTTTGGAACTTATTAACCCAAAATCGGTGCATAATGCCGTAAGCTTAGATTTTGTTCTCACGGCTGTGGAAGGCGTTTCAGTTATAAATTCTTCATAAAATGGCAGATAAGACAACAAACCGCTACAGAGTTGCAAAAGCAACAATTGTTACACACCCAGATTTTGTTGCGGACATAAGCTAGGGCATCAAGAACTAGACCCTCTGATGTAACCATTGATCGAATGCGGTATTAGAAGACGATAATTAGGACTGTAAGAGGTAAGTTCGCAAATTTTTGTTGTGGAAAATACCTAGCCTTTTGACTTTATGATCTTCAAACTTATAATAACACCAACCAAACTTCTGGCTTTAAATTTATTATAATATCATAACCGTACAGGGTAAGATTTGAAAGTCCTAATCGATTTGTTTTCGGATGCGATTGTCAAGCTCCCTGTAGGGTTAGTTAGAATCGAGATTGATTGAGTTAAGTTCGGCGCGCCTTTGATGGCATCTGACGACTTGAGAGCTTCATCACGAGTTTTTTTTGGATGTTTCGCGCATCTAAAACGAATGACTGTATAAATATTTAGATATCCATAACCATAACAAAAAAGGCGTCTTTTTGCTAGGCAATCATTGAATCCATGTCCGGATTGCGAACAATTCTAATTCATGACCATGTCAGTGATAGCATCTTCTTAAATTTCAGACATATAAAGAATACTGGATATCGTGAATTTAGATTAAGTCAACTCTTCTTGCAATAACTTATGTCAAAAACAAATTCCCGTAGTCATGCTACAGAAGTAATTTCAATTGTGTAAGTTCCTGTGACATAACTTTTGTAGGAAATACAAACGCTTGTTACATGGGTTCTTAATTTCACTCATGAAAAGCATGTTTAACTTTGAAAAAAATTTGGCGGACATTTCAAGACATTTCCATTTTCGAATTTGACAAAAAATATAGAGAGAAAAAAGATGGAGGTCTTCGAGGTGATCGGATGTGTAATTTTTGATGAGAGGAGTCAAAATTTTCTGAAAGAGAAACAAAAGTTGAAAATTAGCAAAATTCTCAATACAAGGAATAAATTGAAATTCGTGTGCACATGATGTTTGCAATCCAAGCCAATTTGCGTTTGAGTGTGAGATCTAAGCAAAGAAAAAAAAAGGGTTGGAGATAAAGGAGAAAACATGATTACTGAATTTTCGTTATGTGCGGTTGTAAGTCGTTTTACTTTTCTTTTATCCATTGGAAATGTGAAAGAAATAAATTTTCCATCTAACTGATAAAACGAGAAACAACAAAGAAATTGGTAAAAATAACTTAAAACTTAATAACTTAAAAGCGGCCCTTTTGTGTAAATTAATCGATTGATCGACAAAAAGACATATATAAATGAAATTAACTGCACACAATTTTATTTAAAAGATATAAACGATGACCATTAAAGAGCGCAGTGAACTTTAAGTCCCTTTAGTAACATGTTCATGAGCAATTTAATGTAAAAGCATTCTGACTTTCATTTAAGTTTGAGTAGATAAACAAAAGAAGAAGATACACAAAAAAAAGAAAACAATTGATAGTGCTTCCAGGTTGGTAGACATTCAGGAATCTCTTCAAACATGACACATGGTAAATATTATGAAAACAGCAAAAACAATAATGTTATCTATATACTGTGGCACTTAAAATTTTGTATATTAAAAATAATGTAAAATTTTGAATAAAAAATACACTTAAAAATTTCTTTAATACTGAAAGAAAAAGAAAACGTCATTTGGAAGTGAAGAATAAATATGCATTCTTAGTATATATGGTATGACACACTCAAAAAAAAATTTTTTTAAATTAAATTTGGAATATAAAAGTCAAATTCAATTAAATATGTTTAATTAGACGATTCTAAGATTTATGTAGATTCAAAAAAGTCAATTGTGTTCCGATAGCATCATTGATGAACGACTATAGCATAGATAGATAGATAGATATAGGTACACTGTTTAGAGCTGATTTTGATTTTAAGGCCGGTGTAGTTATTTTACTTGTTCACTTGACTCAGATTCATATTCAGAAATGTCAACCAATGTAGCAGCTTCCATCATATCTTTATGTAGGCTAGGTCTTCAGGTAAACTTTAGAATATGCTTCTTTCGAAATATCGACATTCAAGCAAATTGTACGGCTTCAACTTGGTGGACTGACAGAGTTCGCCGCATGTGGGAAACTTTTGCCTATAATTCAAGTACATTGCAAGGCACTCATTGTGCAACATATGATTGCATATGTCTCAATAGCTTGGTACTTCTGAAAACGCCAGTTGCATTGTCTCAGGCAACCATCAACTTAATCTGACCGATTAGAACCAGTCCTCGAATATGGTATCATATTGAGTGGTTAATTGACTGCGGCAATAAGATTAACAATAAATGGGGTGACTTGTGTGTAAGATTGTAAGAAAAATAAAGACAAAGACCAGGAAGAGAAATAAAAATTAAAAAAAAAAACGAAAACAAACGAGTTATACAGCAATCCCCCCTATAACGCGGTAGATTGGCTCCGATTGGTTTTTACGACCTCATATAACGCGCTACGTATAAATGATTCATCACATTTAACTTTTCTCGCTGCAATAGGTTTAGATCAAATATTAAGAAAAAACTATGTTATGAACGAAATATGTAGGTTTTATTAAAATCAAACTAAGAACACTTTTAATAAAAAACTTATACATATGTAAGTAAGAAACAGTTAATTTCACATAATTGCAAAAACAGTTTTATTACATGTTTATACACTGTCGAAGCCATTTGAAATAAGTCACAATATAGAAATATAACGCAATCCTCGCGTTATACGGGGGAAAACACTTGTTATATGAGGGACTCGAAATCGCGTAATATGAAGACGCGTTATAAGGGTACCGCGTCATAGAGGGCATTACTCTACCCCAATTGCACAAAAAGAACAAAATTAGAAATGGATTAAACAGTTACTGAAAGGAATTTTTCAGTGGTAAGTTAGAAAGTAGCGTTCGTCCAAATTAATGACTCTCTTTTCAAATGAGCATAAACTTCAACCTAACATTAACAAGTTCATCATAAATAGTGGACAGCTTGAGCAAGTTGTTTGCTACGCAACCATAGTTCCAAAGCTATTCACGAGTGAACCCGCCATGTCAGATATCCCAAAACAATTTTCAATTTATCACTGCACTGAACAAAAAAGAGCAGGTAAGCTGAGAAAAATAGTGGTTTGACTATCACAAGTTGACAAAAATCAGCAATTCCAAGTTGTATTTATTCAATCCTCAAAAAAAATATTTGTGTATAGATGAATTCAAAAATTATTCATACGAAGATCACCATATATCCCCACAAACAAAAAGAAGTACCGACGAAATAGTTATGGGGTAACATCTCAAAGTTCTGATATTACCAGTTAGAAAAGTAAAGCAAATAAGGAAAAAATGCAATTTCAATAAGATGGCATCACGGTGGGCTTCAGTTTTTTACCCAGTAATGGATAAACCCACATGCCGTTGTAAAGCTAGCTAATTCGGCAGTAATTGAGAGTTTCATTTTCCATCCACCTGACAGAGGGTTGCACTCAAGAAACACACGGGTAGAAACTTTTATTGTGACAGACGTTCGATCAAAACTTTCTCATTGAAACTGCTCACCTGCCCCACCTAAGATCTCCTCCGGCCAATAATTGTGTGGTTGTCTGAACCTTCCTTTCATTAATAATAAATAACTCATAACCATTTTATTGATATACAACGGATTCAGTTACAGTGATTTATTAATAAACGAAAAAAAAAATGTAAAATTGTATGTAATTTTTATAACTATAAGGTAAATTTCAACGTTGAAAAAAAGTAATGTATCAATAATTCATAACAATTTTTATACAATATACATTGAATTTTATTTTCAAATCATATGCGGTTTAAAGAAACTTTTAGCCATAGAAATTTATTGAAATCGCAAGTCTTTAGAAATAATTTTTAATATCTCTTTCTTTTTTTTTCTTTCTTTCTTTTCTTTCTCCTGAGAAACACAACAACAATCAAAGCCCGAGCTGAAAGCAAACCAGTGACCAATCAAAAAAAAAGCAAAAGATACCAAATATTACATTAGACTAAAAAAACTTAACGAAATCCATGTCATCACGAATAGTTTTGTTGCTAATAAACTCATCGGTATTAACCATAACACGAAAAATCTTAAATTGATACTTTTGCCTTATTTTAATAGTTGAGCTACGGCTGTTCCCCGCGATTGTGTGTCATAGGTGCAAATAGCATATAATAATATAATATAGACGCATAAAATCATATAATGCTGAAAATAAAACAAATATCACAAACAAAATATTACTTTTTATTCTTCCTCCCTTTTTCTTTTGTAACGTGATTTTATTTATTTATTTACGTAGGATAATTTAAGCATGTATAACATTATGCATTGTTGCTTTTTGTGCAGTGAATCAAACTTGAGTATATAAACACAATAAATGCGTTTGCATCGTGCATTGCTACGCTGATGCAATACATTAAAAAAGTTAAGGTACTTACTATACAGAAAGGTACTCAAAGTTATGTTATTGGAATGCTACGAATTTCTTTGAATACTGTTTTTTTTTTAAGCAAAAGATCATTTTTACTACTTTTCGTAAGTTCACCAAAATTGACATCGTAATATTTATAATTAATTTCAATGTTATTAAATATTAACTCTTTCTATATAATTATGCATTCTTTGGACATTGTGTCGCAATCTTTTGCTCTTATCATTAAGTCCAATAGCCTGAAAGAAACTGGCCATATTTCCCCATTCTTATGTTCCGCGTTGGTGGACAATTCTTCAAACATTTTCTGGTTAACATCGAATTCAATATTAATAAGAATTTCCTTTTTTCTTTGTAAATTGATTCATAGCAGCGAAAGCCGATCGACTGAACTTTTACGTCGGCGGGGTGTGCACCATTAGATTAAAACTTATATTTAATACCTTGGTCAAAGAATAAGGCGACCTTTGACCATCACTGTAAACTTTGTGCTTAATAAAACTGTCATTTGGAAGGAGTTCCTTGTCATCTGGCTTAGTTGATAAACTGAAGTCCTTCATAACTAATGGAAATTGTCGTCGAAGAATTGTTTGCTGTACTGTTTTTGGATCGTAAACATAGATAAACAAAAAAGAAAATTGTTGCTGTTTTTTCTTCTCAGAAGAAATCGAGTTATTTTGGACCAGAGCGAGAGTCCGAAAGATATAGTCAAAAATTTAACATAAAATTGCCTTTGGTGTATAAGCTAACTAAACATTTTTATAACATATGTCCACATTTATGTGTGTACTTCTATTCAAAATCATGTAGGAATTGCACACAAACCCTATTAAACTATCCTAAAGCCTATTAAACACTTCAAAATCATATAGAAATTGCACATAAAACCTATTAAACAGTCTTAATTATCTCAACCATCAAGTTATTGCAGATATCTGTAGCATGGTTTGGAATTCCATCATGTACACTTAAATCATGTTCTGTCGAGCTATCTGGTGTTATTTCAATGATTTCTGATGATTGATAATGAGTCCTTGAAGTCAGATGTTTTACCCTTGTGTTGGAAGAGTAGTTTTCTTATTCTAATTCACAAATGTGGAAGCAGACATCACGTTAAGAACTATAGAGGCATCGCCAAGTTGAGTGTCTTGCCTACATTATTTGAGCGAATTGTTACTCAGCACCTAGTGTTTGCTATCAAATCTTATATTTCTCAATTCCAGTATTGCTCTCTGAATGGACGATGAACTGGCACAAATCTTTAGAGTTTATTTTCCATGTTTTCGAGGCTTTTTCTAGTGGCTCTCGCACGGACGTCGTATATACTTACTTGTCTCTCTGCCTCCATATGAAAATAGGTTGCTTGAAAAACGAAGATTTATTGTTCGGGTTTTCTTCTTAATTAACTTGATAAATTGTAGTATCGATTCGCCCGCATTACTTTGTGAGATAAATTTTAACGTCCCTTATCACTTCTCTAAGCACTTTATCTTCATTCAGCTTAGTCAATCTAAATATAATTATGAGCTGTTTAATCCGTTCAGAGTTGTTTGCAAAAACGTAAACGATTGCTATCACCCAATCTCAACATCGGACTCTTTAAAGTTTATCAAAACAACTATGCTTAATACGCGCGATTTGGCTATGATGTATTTAAACTAACTTTGAATATTTGCAACGCCTTAGGGGTTCACTTGCAACTTGGATCTGTACTGGTCGTGGGTGTGACTCTGTGCTAATTGAGTATATACCATTTTTACTTATTTTCTTTCTCATTTATTTATACATGAATTAATTTTTTTCCTCTTATGTACTTTGTATTAGCTTTAATATTAATTAGTGTAAGGTTTACTTCTAAGAATCAATTAGATTCATCTTTTATTTTATTTTAGCTGAGTTTTATATGTAAGTAAATACATAAATAAGCAGCACAGGATAACTAAAATGCTGTTATTTAATAATCAAGTAGGTCTGAAAAATATATATGTGATTACATACATTTGTCAACAACTTAAATTAAAATATATTTATACATATTCTTACATTTAAAGAAGTCTCACGCGTCAAAAGAGGCTTTTGAATGCCTTTTAAAGAAAATTTGAGCAAGCGATGGCGTAAGAAAAATCTGCATGCCTCCAGTGACCCTTTTAGCCCTTACTCTGGAGATGTGGCCGGGAGGCTGTCAATAGATGACGGGTAGCGATTTGTACTCAAACGTTGCACAGAGCATCATTCCAAGAAGTGGAAAAAAAAAATTCGCGCAGAACTGAACCGATATTAATGCCAATACAATACGCTGCTCTACAATAAACCATGATTGATATTTATTGACATGAATGGCTGCATGGATGGAATCCGTATTTATTTTCGTAGGCCCGCGCAAAATGAGGAACGTTTCATTAACCAAAAAGGTAAGCACAGCCAGAGTCGTAAGTTCATCTACATACACATAACTCTTTGCCTATATACATATAAATATTATATTCGTAAGGTTTTCGAACAAGTAAAAATTATGGTAGTAAACTTTCGAGTTTCTGGATCAAGGCGTCGTCTTATGACGACGCTGTCGACGTTTGGCTAGAGTCCTCCCGATTGATGCGAATAAGACAGTGGGCTTTTGTTTATATAATAATTATATCTATATGATACAGTATAAAAAGCCTTTTGAAATTAATTTTGTGCCATTGAATTGTGATTTCTAGGAAAGTATAGAGTTTGTTTAAAAAATGAATCTATTTACAAGTTATTTATAAGAACTGGTATTTGTAATGGTTAGAATATCCTTCTGATTTTGTCCGTTCGAATATTGTAATTCAACTCTCTTGACTCGACTAACTTTCGTGTGACTACCTTTCGCAAATATCGTGCTTATATACACTTTTAAAAGGAAATTACCATTACCTAAACTCATCGCGACATATTTAATACGTATTGCCGCTAAATTTCTGACAATTGTTGTTAATGTTTAATGGTACATAACGCAGGTAATACGCAATGTACCTTATTTCTTGGAGAATCTTTTAATCTAAATAAAAAAGATAAGAAGTGAGTCAGCAAGTTGTACTATTTGCATGCACTGTGGTAACATCGTCAAATTTCGAAGCCCTATAAGCGAGCCTAGACTTTATGTGGGGATGTCTTCAATCTTGCATAAATTACAAAAAAAATGCTTTTTTTATATACATTATATTTTTTTTTATTACAGTACAATCAACGATGACGCTCGTTTGTTGAATTAATTGGCATTTTAGATTATTAATTGAAGCTATTAAGAGCAATAGAAACAGAAATGTCGGAGAGCGCTAACGTGCGACAAAATTTGCAAAATCTCCCTTCAATATTTGAGTTAACTGCCGCGGAAACTTTAGACAATCTTATTTATCCAGCTTTAAGCAAAATCTTTGATTACCTTAGTTTGCCTTTGGATTTTCAGAATGTCTGGCATATACGCGAACTCACGCCCTTTGTTACCTGGAGCTTGCAATATTTATATTTGAGCAAACGTGGAGCTTCCTTTGGGGAAAGTTTTTATGGCCTGATAAGAACGAATTCAAGAGGAACGTTGCTTAACACAAAGAATCAACTTTTATCAGCCACTTTGCTTACCAGCTGGTCATACACCGAAAAGAAATTACTTAACAAAGAGCAAAATAGAGATATCAGCAAATGGGAAAAAAACTTATTGAATTGCTTGCGTATTTATAAAGTTGTCAAAGCAGCGCACATTGTCACGTATTTAATGAAATATACCAATTGTCATTCGCCCATATTTAAAATGATGGGTTTGGTTTTGCGTTATCCTAATGAAATTGTCAGCGAAGATAAAATTACTTACATATTTTTGAAACTCTTGGAAGTGACTGCCTTCTTTCTGCAATTTATACAATGGTGGTATTACAGTGAGCAAAAACGCAAAGTGGGCGGTAGTTTGGCAAATCCTGGGCCGATAAAATTCGAGGAAACGCAAAAAAAAATGGGTGTGGTCAAAGGTCATTGCCCTTTATGTTTAATGGAATTAAGTAATCCCACTGCATGTGCGACATCAGGTTACGTGTATTGCTGGAAATGCATCACTAATCATCTGAGAACAAAGAATTCATGTCCAACTAGCGGCTATGACATAACCTACAGCGATTTGGTTCGCATCTACGATAGTTAACACAAGTTTATTTCCCTTTTCAAATAATGAGAGAAAAAAGACGCAGCGTCGGCGGATTGTTTTTTAAATGTTTTATTTTCTAATGAAATAACGCTGAATAAAAAAAAAAACTAAAAAGCTTCATCTACTTGTAGCGCAACACCTGCTTGCTTCATATCTTCCATAATTTTCTTATTTATGATATTTTTAATATTCGCATTCACATCGGATAATAAACCTCCCGTTCGGGCAGCTCGTTCTATACGTTGAACAATGTCGATTTCTCTTCTTGATGATACCAAATTGGTTACTAGACACTTTTCCCAGCATCCCACTCTACCAATGCGTCCGCAACGATGAATGTAATCTGAGATATGCAAAGGAAAGTCGTAGTTGATGACATGCCTTGCTCTTGTGGTGTCCAAACCGCGACTGCCTACATCTGTAGTGGAGAGCACATCACATGCGCCATTTTGGAATTGCTCGAAACGACCTGCACGTATTTTTCTTAGCATATCACCGTTAAGATTAAGAGACTTCACTCCACTATTGTTAAGAAATATATCCACATAATCACACGTAGGTGTTTTATTACTGAAAATAATGACAGGTCTACGGTGCGCTAATTCTTTTTTTACAATCGCTAGGAGATGACCAAGTCTATCTGATTTATTGACACGTAGGAATCTTTGTTCCACATGATCCATAAGTTTGTGTAAATTGGCACTAACTACTTTATGTATGGTCTCGATGTCGATAACTTGATGCAGCTGCTCATGAATATTTGTAGGCATGGTAGCCGACGCAAAAACTAACTGCGTCCCTACTACCAAATCGTCCTTTGTGTGATTTCTGTGAAACTGGAATTTAATTGCAATGAAAACTGAGAACGTACATTAAATTTATTAAACTTACCGGAAACTTTTTAAGAAGGTGCGCCAATTTGTTTGAAAAACTATCGTCCAGCAACGTGTCGGCCTCGTCTAAAACCACGTGTCTGACGTGCTTCGTGCGGTAGATACCCGTAGTTACTAATTTGCTGAGAGCCCCTACAGACGCTACTAATACATCTACTTCTCCAAATTCAGGGTTTAATAACAACTGCTTGGTATTGCCACCTAGAAGCGTCTTCACATTTATATTCAGAGTTTTACACAATCGATGCGCCACTGAACTTATTTGTTCGGTCAGCTCCCTGCCCGGAGATATAATCAACGCTAACGGGGAATTTAATTTCCGCTCTCCGGCTTCACATTGCTTTCTTTCCACTATTTTCTGTAATATAGGCAACAAATATGTCAAGGTTTTTCCGCATCCTGTCTCAGCTGCTATTAAAACGTGGTTGCTATTGTAAAGTTTATGCCACGCTTGACATTGAATTTCCGTTAACTGGTTAATTTCCAACTCTGTTTGCAAGTTATCTATTAGTGATTTATGAACTACGACTCCCGAATTTTTAAAGAACTCTTCCACATTCTGCATTTTATGATGTCCGCTTTTTTCGTCTATTGTAGCCTTAATATGAAACCAATCATCTTTAGATTTGTTATGAAGCCAACCACTGGATGCCAGTGGCAAAATACCAAATTTTACATGAGCGTCTCCTGGCGAATTGTTATAAAGGTTAAACTCAGATCGTTTACATTCGATTAGAAGCTGTTGCGCTTCTTGCCTAACAGCTTTCGTTTTGATTGCTGCTCGTACCCCATAATTACGCAAATTGTTGCCCTTAAATGCACCTTTTGCTAACTTTAGTAACATCAATGCTTTCCTTATGTTTATTTATTTATTAGCTTTTTTGAATGGCGATGAGGAGGATGGGCTCTACACAATGATGCGTTATTTCCTCTTTAAGTCTCAAGTGGTAAACTGCGTTACCATATTTTTTGATAAGAAAAAATAAGGAAATCGTTATAAATATCAACACATCGTTTGAGAAATAAAAATAAGGAAATCAACATAAGTGTGAACAACTTTCTTCTTTGCCTTATAAAATAATATTGAATATAAGTCAAAAATTTAAATCGGCGTTATTCCTATTTTAGATTAGGACTTTAAATCTGCCGATTTATTACAAATGTTTATAAAAATTGTTAAGCCATATGGGTTTGCATCTATGCATGCAAATACAAGATGAAGAGAAAAAAGGACGAGAAGAATTGATAATCGTTTCTGTTACATTTTAACGTTATTTAACTAATTTATGTTTATCTTACACTAACGTACATTTTTTCTATATTGTTTAATTTGTAATTTTGGTTTATACCATTAATTTTGTAAGACATTAAATACAAGCAACAAAAAGCATTTATTTTAAAGTTGATTATATTCAGCAAATTATTTTATTAGAGAGTGATAAATGGTAGTTTCCAAATTATAGATCCACTAATACACAAAAATAAATCTAATATACACTTGCTACATATATCTAATCAATCTTCCATATCACTAATCAATAAACAAGCTTGTTTAATTTTGTACTGACTTTATGATTGTTTTCTTTATAAACTTGTTTACGTTTACTTTGATTTCTATATTTTGTATTTTAGTTTATATTTGGCTGCAAAATAATATGGTAGCACGGTTGCATATTGTGTTACCACTTGGGAGCTTTTAATCCGAATGCGAAAATGACGTCTTATTGTATTGTGCCCTTTACGCTTCGCCGTGTCAACTTATCGATTAAATGATGATATAATTTGCAAGTGATTGCAATTATATGGCATAAAAGGATAAAGAGGGTTTGCGATCAAAACAAAGCTTTGAAAAAACACTGTGTAGTAAAATTGCGCATAGTTTAGGAGCATATTTATGTTTAGTTGCGCTTAGCCAATATAATCGGAAAATCATGCAATTTTTAAGAAATGTGATAAAATGGAATCTTTTTTTAGGCGCTTTCACCTTCATCGTTTCTTACAAACCAGTGGTCATCATGCATGGGATACTTTCCGGAGCAGATTCAATGAACTCTTTGCAAAGGGAAATTGAAATGGTAAGTGTAAGAAATTTGATTTACTTTTCTGTTTTCTAGTCATCGCTTAAAATTTCAGTTACATTTTGGCACTAAGGTTTATAATTGCGATTTATTTAGCAATTGGTTCAGTTTGGAAAACGCTTGGAAGCAGGTAAACGAATTACGAGATTATTTCCAAACGATTGGAAAATTGCACCCGGAAGGTATAATTGTAATAGGTAATACAAACAACTATGTTAAATTTTGCCTTATTAGTAATGCGTCATTGGGTCGGCCAGGACATTCCCAAGGGGGTTTATTAGCACGCGCAACCATACAGACTATGCCAAATCATAATGTGAAAGTTTTTATATCTTTATCCTCACCACAAGCTGGACAGTATGGCAGTAAGTAGTCAATGGCATCAAAATTCCAAGAACAGGTACTTAAACGTAGTTTTCAGCGAATTTTCTCCACTTAATATTCCCCGATTTGGCATCAAGAACCGTTTATGAGTTGTTTTATTCCAAGGTGGGGCAGCTGACTTCGGTTGCTAACTACTGGAATGACCCTCGTAAGCAAGATTTGTATCGTAGATATAGCGTGTTCTTGCCGTACATCAATAACGAAATTCAAACTTCAAATTCATCGATTTTTAGGACTGCTCTAACACGTCTGGACAAAATGGTTTTGATTGGTGGTCCCGACGATGGTGTAATAACACCATGGCAATCAAGGTTAGAAATCTTCAAACATAATGGTTTTTCAACGTTTTTAATCAATTCTAGCTTTTTCAGTCATTTTGGTTTTTTCAATGGATCTCTTGATGTGATCCCATTTAATGAACGAGAGATCTTTACTTCGGACGCCATTGGATTGAAAACACTAGCCGACCATGGAAAATTAGTTATTGTGGCGAAACCATGTGTACATCATCTTTCTTGGCATCGAAACAGAAACGTAATACGTGAAGTTATACTGCCACATTTGATATGAAGGAATGCAACTAAATGATAAATACCGAAGTTGCTAATTGTGACTACAGATTTTGAGTACCTTTGGCTTGAAATAAAACCAGTTAGGACTAAGTGAACGTGGTTTATTTATTATTACTAAGCTAACTAACACGGTTCAGAATTATTTTCTGAATCAATTTATGCTTGGCTGCCCGCTTGTCCATATTATATTGTGTGTTCAAGCCACAATTCGCAATTTTTGGTTTGATGAAATTATCTTATCCGACAACTTCCATATAACTGCTTATTGTAAAAAGTCAGAGAAGGCATGTAGGTATTTAATGGTTGGCCGTGACCCGGTGCACAGTTTTTAATTGTTTTAAAATAGAAAGGAGTTCATGCATTGGGAACTTATTGATATCCCTGCTAACATAACGAAATCCCGCTGTAACATTAGCAGTCATT
This sequence comes from Glossina austeni, assembly GCA_000688735.1. Lineage (NCBI taxonomy): Eukaryota > Metazoa > Arthropoda > Insecta > Diptera > Glossinidae > Glossina > Glossina austeni. The sequence goes on from KK502557.1 coordinate 307,853, forward strand.
TGACTGCTTTTATTTATTTAACTTTTCTATTTAACTTTTTAATTTTTTTTTAACTTTTATTATGAAATCTTATTTATATATTTTAGTAAATAATTTTTTTTCTAAAGTGTTTTAATACACTAAATTTTTTTTATAATTTTATAATTTTTGGGGGTTCATTTATTTCAGTTTTATGTAAATGTTTCACAAACTTCTTCTTCTAATTTTTAACCTTATTAATTTCTCTTTTTAATTTATTTTTCGCACTTTTTTACTTCGTGTAACTTCTTTCTGCACTTGCAAATGTCTTTGATTTTTCGCTAAAAACCGTTGGCTGATTTTTTCCTTTACATGGTTTATAGGACGAAGGAGCATGTGCTGAGAATGGAGAGAGCACAGGACTGCTTTCAATAAATTCCTTAACAATCTCCCATTGACAGGGCAATAAATGTCTCAAGGGCAGTTGCTGGTGACTTATTATAAGTTGCTGACGGAGAACAGGTACCAAATACTTTAACAAGTTAGCGAATCAGATTTGCTTGCTATCTTGGTTTAGTTATTTATATGGGCAAATATTGTATGTAATGTTGGTTGATATAATATTGGTGCCGTCTTACATTATATAATGTTTCTCCATCGTACGAGCATTTATGCTTTTTTTTTCAAGTACATATAAACAAACGAAACCACACATATCTTGTACGTAGAAAATTAAATATTAAGTTTAGTAGTTTCAATAAACTGATATATTAAATTGTTATTACGTTCTGTAGGGGGTTTTATAATGTCCATAGGATTAGTTACTCCGAATGCGATTTGTCTAATAAAGGAAAAGGTTAGGCGGTCACAAAGCAGGTTCTGGTTGCAATTGTATGGCCAAACGGAATCTCGCAAATGTTTTAATCTTGATATTGTCAAAATGTGTTTGATACAATAGAGGAATTAGGGAACAGTTAAAGGAGGTGTAGCTGTAATGATAGCGTTAAAGATTTGCTTCTATAATTTTCTCCTAAAGTTCTCTTCCAATGTATCTTTGAAAGTCCAAATTTTTCATAATATTCCAACACATTTTGCAGTGCTATAGCTTAATCTGCTAACGGTGCTCAAGCTAGAATCTAGCAATTCCGGATAGCTTTTAACAGAGACAGGCTGTCAGTAGTTATTATATTATTTTTTACAATATTAGCTTTTACAAGCATGGCTCCTAGCATGAAGGATACCCCCGCCTTGTGATTAAGCAGAACTTATGTTGAAGCACACACCATGGCGTAGGCAATTGGCAGAATGTCAAATTTAGAGCCGTATGTACATAGGAGATGTTGTCACTTACCAATATTTTGTTTTTTCTTGAAGACGTAATTTGAAGTGTGCTCTTTATTTGTAAATAGAGAGTGAAATTTTACAGAAGCAGGGTTTCAAAACTCGCAGAGGATTAAGACGAGATTCTAGGAAATTCTAGGAAATTTTTAATTTTCAATTTCTTTCTTCCAGTACCCAATTTTGCTGAGATTTCGATTTTCTTGGCAATAATAGCCTTTTTCAGATTTTTGCCAAGAATGTATTTCCTTGAGTTAAGGCGCATTAGGATGATTTTAGCTTTTAATTTATAAAGTTGGGAGACCAGTGATACAGTTGATAGGCGAGCATTTTGCTAAGGCAAGTAATGGTGTTAACGCGTGCACGGCTTTTCCAAGCAATCTATTGTATAAGGTTAAGACCTTAAAGATTTAGTGAAAATCATAACTTAAACATAATCTATATAAACATTTATTTGTAGGTTGAACGGTTTGTTTGAATTGTTTCTAATTTTTACAAACGACGTATAAATATACGATTTATCGTTGTGTGTAGATTTACGCAAAAGTCACACGTTTCCAAAGCAAAGATGCATTCGAAAATCGAACTATTGTTTTTGAAAGTTTCTCTTGGTCGTTGGCGTATTCTGCAGCAAGAGCGAGAGAGTTGCTAGAGCCCAAAGAAACTGGGAAGAATCTCAAATGTTTGTGCGGCGCTGAACAACGTTTGCGTCCACTAACAAATGGGAGGAGGTTATTCGAATACTCTATCACTCCTGGCGACGTAAGAGGATGATGGTGTTGATGTTTGTGTGGAAGCACCACGACTGAGGCAATTGGGTGAATACATTAGGAGATTATTGATGTATAGGATAAACAGAAAAGGTCCTAAGTGGCTACCTTGAGGAACTATTGACGTCACGGGGAATTTATCAAAGATAATGGGGCTAAGCAAAACCTTACACTATTTGCATTTAACGTAAGAACCACTAGAACATGGTCTGAAAACATGGTACGTAAACTCTGAAAGATTCGTAGCAGTTAATTTTCCTTTTAGAAAACTATATTTAAATGAAGAAATGAAGAAGTATAGGATTTGGTTGATTGAAATTATTTCTTGGTGTAGGTTGATTAAAATTATTTCTTGGTGTAGGCTTGAAATTATTTCTTGGTGTAGATTAATTGAAATTATTTCTTGGTGTTTCTGTGCCTATTGCTGTAAAAACTTTCCATGTATCCATGATTATAAGATTATAAAAAGCTATGTCTCGCGTCACGCTCGCGTGACAGAAACGCTCGCAAAGCCAACAACTGATGAAGTGATCAGGTTCAGGGCCTGTCTTGACACTACACGCTGTAAATAAACGATCCATGCTAGAAGATAACACTCCAAGTAGAAAAAAAAATAGAAAAAAAAGTTTATCCAAATATTCACAACGTTCACTAAAAAAAACCCTTCAGAGACACTCCACAAACGGTTTCAATAAAGAAATACATGTACTAAAGACGGACAGAAAGAACTTACCGAACTGGCTGATCTTATGCCCTGGGCCACTGCCGATGACTCCTATAAAATAAATTGACGCAGCTTTAATATTTACAAATATATAAGTAAAAAAAAGGGTTCTTTTATTCATAGAAATAAAATAAAAAAAAAAATTCATACTTAAATATCCTTGACGCGAAGCTTCAACAAAGACATAATTTGTTTTTGAAATAAAAGCCGAACAATGTCCACGTACGTATATATACATCTACTGCTTAAAACTTATAACCGTTTTGGAAATGTGATATACAAAGGAAAAAACAAACTCGGCGTTCATGCATAAAAATGCATGTATGCACGGTTCATCTCTCCCTTTTATTTTTAGCTGTTTTATAGTTTATCCATATTTCAAATTGCACATTTTGCTTAAGTTCTTGCGATATTGCATTCAGTACCGCGAATCAACGACATAACCAAAACGACTGAATGAGAGATGAATCAACCGGACGGTACGATCTAAATTGGGAAATTGCTCCCCCCGGCTTGCGATTTTCGTACTTTCTGATATTGCTTTGATATAGAACATTTCAGACAATATCATCTTAGCTTATCCATTATTCAACAAACTCAACTATATAGATGTACTAATTGGCGCTGAACTATGTCTACATCTAGATCATATTAACGGATAACGGATAAACTTGCACAACAATCTCAATACGCTGCTAGACACAGTTTTCATGACTTCAAACTCGCACATCTAATTTTGTCATTGCTTCCAAATTCAGTGTAGCCATTGTAAAGCAACAAGTGCTAATTCAGACTCGCACATTTAATTTTCTCAGATGTAATCAAACAAGTGCAACAAGTGCTACTTCCCATATGAACAAATGTGAAGAAATTTTTTATTATTAAAAGAAGTTCATGGAGTTTATTCTATTTATCTTTATCTAATTTACTTATTTATATGTTTATTAATACAAATAATCTTATTAATGTAAATAAATTATTATCTTCAACATTATGTTTTCGAATCTGTATGTATTCGAAAATGTAAGTTAAATAATAATAAATAAATTTTAAAAGCCTATTATGAAAACATAAAGAATTTGCGGCTTTCCACGCTACCATTGAGGTACCGTCATAGGCGCGTTGGCAATTGTTTTAAATGGCTGACTCCCCTGTAGGCCTACACCATTATAAACTTAACTTAAAACTATAATATATTTATATAATGTTTTAAATAATAGACTGAAAGATGCTGAAGCTTTGCGTCAAACCAAAATGATTGCTATCAAGTCTAAGACGATTTCTTGGATTGTTTCGGTAAACCAGAAGTCACCGGTAAATTGAGAACTGACATACAAGATAATAAATGTTCCTGGTTAGCTGTGGTGTGTATGCAAAGAGCTAACGATTCTAATAATTAATTGAAAAAAATCGACCATGAATGGCTTGATGGGTCACTTAAAAAATCAACGCAATTGGAAAAGTTAAATGGCGATCTGGAATAATTTTTGAAACAAATGTCCTTTAAAATTTGTAAACGCAACGATTAGTTCAGACTCGATTTTAATTTGATTTGATTTGGCAGTTGAGCCACTAAAAACGCATATCGAAATAACTGGAAGGGGAGTAAAAAATTTGGTGTCTCTAAATTTTACAATAAAGTAATTTAATTTGCAAATTAAATTAATAATACTGGTCTTTTTGGATATCTAATCAATAAATAAAATATATGAAATAGTAAAATTTACTTACCACTCGATGTTGAAGGGAAAATTTAATAATTATTTGAAAGTATTAAACAAATTTTTTTGATAGACTTACAAAGTTTACTTTAATGTTTTTTTTGAATTGTTTTTTTTTTTTTTTAATTTCGTAATATTTTGTGTGTGCTTTGTGAAGTTGGCAAAATCAAAATTTAATAATTGTTTGAAAACACTAAACAAATTTTACACTATAATTTTATTAAATTGTTTGAATGCACTCAACAAAGTTTAAAGTTTTTTTTTTTTTTTTCTTTTTTAATCTGTATTTGTAATGTAAATACAAAAAAATTTTTTTAATTTCGTAATATTTTGTGTGTGATTTGCGAGCTTGGCAAATTGATTGATTGAATTGAATTGAATTGAAAGCCCTTCGCTACTTTTATACAAAATCCTTTGCTTGGTTTATAAAGAATTCACCATCTGCGGAGGATAGAGAGATCAGAAAGTTGCTTTCAATAAATATGAATAATAATGTAAATGTCATCACATTTTGCATATGTATCGCAAGTCGTTTACTTGTGTGGAATACTGTCTGCCCGTATTAATATTAAAAGGAACCCATAAATTTTTTCATTAGTAGATTTTTATGGTGTATAATTTGCGGTGTAAAACTCAAAAATCGCTAATATTACGTTTACCAGTTCCTACCGTTGTTGTGTAAAACCCAAAAATTCGGAAAACGTTTTCCCTTAGTTTTAGTTTAGACATGTGCAGTGTCAACCGAAGATGACGTTGAATGTAAATTAGAAAGTTTTCGGAAAATCGAAGAAGTGCCGGAATTAGGATGAGTTTGCTTACCAACAGAAAAACGCTGCGAAGCACATGTTGCAGAAAGCACGTCAGCTTTAGGAGACTCCAGACAAGTAGTCATAAACCAATTTCACGCAGACGATTAGCTAAGGACGAAGGATTAAAAACCGAATACACAAAATTCATGGATGAATACGAATTTCTAGAGCACATGACAGGAGTTGATCCTAACAATATATCAGCTCCACAAGAATCTCTCTGCATGTTTTCGTTTTAAAAAATTTCGAAAATGTATGTAACAAGACCCTGAGGTGGATTTCAATAGTTGGGCATATATATAACGTTCGTAGGAAATAAATCGTTTGTTCTCTTCCTAATTCTATCAAAAATTGGTTTTTTAGTATTTAACTCAAGTTTATTTTTATAAAATTCTGCAACGTATAATTCGTATTAAAAAGTGTTCTCCTTAGAGAGAATGCCAGCAAGAAACATTTAATAGAGTAAAATTAACGAGAACGTTACTTAGTTACTTAGTTCTCGCTTCAAAGTTGCTAACAAGAAATTTCATTTATTTGTTTATTTATAATGTGTAGAGACAAAGCGTTCCGTTGAAATTGTAGAATGTATATAGACAAAGCGTTGCGTTGAAATTCGAAAAAAGAGCGGGCACTCACGTATTTGAACGTTGACTTTCATTCGCGACCAACCCGATCGTTGATAAACTTTTTAACTGCGAGGACGCAAGACTTTCATTTCGCTGCTATCAGTCATGCGTAAATGAAAAAACAGAAAATAAAGCAAAATTTGTTTATATTTATTTGCGGCCGTCGAAAACGAAAAAATAATGCCTTGTTCATCTCTTTAACAAAATAACAAAAACAAACCAAGCATAGATGAAATACTGACTCACAGCTAAACGGGTGCGTCAAGCACGAGCCATTAAAGAGATTCGCAAATTTGCTGACAAGGAATAGGGTTTAAGGTAACTTATTTTTTAGTGCATTTTTTAAATTGCCGAAGTTAAAAATTTTATTGTGTCTTAAAACAAGAGATCTACGCCTGTTCGTGTTCGCGCATTTAGCTCAACGAAGATCACCTTGGTTCTTTATAATGCTCAAGGTTTTGGGAGACATTCGCCCTTAATATGGCAAAAGCAATTCCATCATCTTAGTTATGATTGATGTTTCCACAACGTGCGGCACGGTAAATCACAACTAGTTATTGAAAATGTTGACGTATTATTTCAGGTTCATTCCCCAACTGTGAGACTTGTTAAGTCCTATCTAGGTAACCGGCGTCGGTTAAGGTGCTCGAATATAGGAAGCATGTGTTCTTATATCCCGCAAAGCAATTTGGTTACTTGCTGCCTGAATTGCACGGTTCATCTGTATGCCTATGGTCCGCTTTTCTACTCTTCTTGTCCCCGTGGCCTAGTAGATAACTTGGCGTATCGGGTTAACGTTGAACTTGAGCGGATTGGTCTAACAACAACAATTCGAAGTTAAATGCAGCTAAGACTTAAGCCGTTGTGATAACTACTAGCTTACATCGACTTTATATCTATTCAATATATCTCTATTAGGGGGACCCATAAGTAATCGATTATTTTGCATTCATAGACAAAATGTTTTTTTGAAATTACGTTTTTATTTTTTAATCGTTTATGTAATGTAATCACCGTCGTTTGCGATGACTTGTTGCCATCGTTCCTGCAAAAGTTCAATACCCCTCTTGAAAAAATGGGGTGGACGTGACTTAAAATATAACTCAAGGTGCGTTTGTACATCGGATAAGAAATTAAAATTTTTATTTCGTAGCAATTGCTCCAGTGACCTGAACAGATGGTAGTCCAGCGGTGCTAGGTCTGCAGAGTATGGAGGATGCGGTAGAAGTTCTAAGCCTAACTCTTTTTTTCTCTTGTTGGAGTATCATACCTTTTCTGTTCACTAAAGCTGGTCTTTTTTCTATGAGTGCGGACTGTAACTGTTGTAATTGTTGACAATACAGGTCAGCACTAACTGTCTCCCCAGGTTTCATTAATTCGTAATGCACTATACCGGAACAATCCCACCAAATACACAATAACACCTTCCTCAGGGATAGGGTTGGTTTAGGGGTTGGAAGAGGTCTCCCGTTTGCAGACAACCATTGTTTCGATTTGTTTATGTTATCACAAAGGATCCATTTTTCATCTCTAGTTACGATCCTAGACAAAAAAGAATCTCTGCTTAGTCTGGTGAGCATGGAATTACAAATTGTTCGCCGAAGATCTTTATTGGCCTCAGACAACAGGTGTGGAATCCATTTACCTTGTTTATGTACCCTGCCAATTTCTTTTAAATGCCTTTGTACGGTGGACCAGGTAGACCCTAGGCTTCTTGATAGTTCCTGTATAGATAACCTTGGATCGGACTCCACTAGATATTTTAACCTGGGCGTCCAGTTCGATGCTTATCTGACAGGTCATAACCACTTGCAGCAAATCTTCTGAACCAACGTTGATACTTGTTGACCTTCAACACATCTCCATATATGTCGCAAATTTTGCTTGTTGTTTCCGTGGCACTTAAACCGGCTTTAAAATGCAAAAGTACCCAATTATGAATATGGCTCTCAGAAGGTACAAAGTCCGCCCTTTTATTACAGGGCTACAAAAAAAATTTATATTGTTTGGAATAAATTACTAACAAACTGGTTGAAGAATAACACCAAAGAAAAGTATGCTTACACTTGTCTGGTTGCGGCAGGACTAATGAGAAATGGTATCTTACGAAAATAATTGATTAGTTATGGGTCCCCCTAATATAATAGAAAATTATATTATTTTAATTTATAATTCATTGATCTATTGGTGTGTTAGAAAAAAAGAAGCCGTTTGTTTTTGATAATACTGAAAACAAAATGGAGAAAAACACATAAGTTTCTTCAAACTTGCAAAAGCATGTGTTTCAAAATTATATTTGTGTACATATGTATTAATAAAGATATATATATATATACAATAATGAATACTTCTTAAGAAAATAATAATTTATTTGTATATTCCCTGGCAAAGTATGTGTTATTGGGATTTACTAATATTACGTTTAGAAAAAAACTATAGAAGTAATGCCCAAATGTGGGAACCTGTTAACACCGTGCTAACACATTCCAATATGTTGGCATCGTTTTTAACACATCTTAACACATCTGTTTTTACACGTTAACATTATGCTAGCATTGTATATTTGAGGGCATCTCTGTTTTTGCGCATTAGCGTTACGGTCTTAATTTACATTTTATATCATTTTTTTCTTCATTTTCATTTCTTCAGTAAAACTGAGTGTGGATGATGCAGACTCGAGTAACCGATTGTATGGGAGTCCAGTTGTAAGCTATTAAGCACGCTATTAGGAATAGTACAAAACGTCGATGTTCCAAGAAATTTTCAAATATTTCTTAGAGTATGTAGAGAAAGAAAGAGAAAGAAATTTAACTTGTGTAAAATAATATGTGATTTTCAACAATGGAAAATGCCGGCTTTTTTCAGTTATCTCTTAATTTAAAACTTACTGTACAAGATGCTCTTAAACTATTTGAGAAACATTTAAGACGAAATCCTGAATAGGTTTATGAACTCTTAAAGATTACTGCAAGTTATTTACATTATAAATGTTGCCATTTCAAGATTTAAGATTAAGATTTTTTCGAATCGGCTAAACTGTAAAAATTTCGTTACTTTTTACCGTAGGCTGAACTTAATACTACAATTATTAAACCAATACCAAGGCTATGGCGATGTTGAAATGTCCTCCTTCAGTTCTCCCCCTTTTATATTCAATTAAATGTAAGCCATTGAAATGCGTAGCGTTGTAATAAAGTCAATCACCAAAGAGTTAAGGCAAGTGGGCGATCGGAAATTTGTTATTAAAGGAGAGGAGGCAACATCATCTTCAACTGATGATGAGGACGAAGAGAATACTTACGCACAAATGAAAATAAAACGCAAATAATTTTTCCTGATTATGGACAAAGCAGATAAATACTTGCCAAGATATTAGATGTGAATATGATTTTGTCGTAAATGTTGAAATTTTTAAATTTTATCGCCCGGCGTTAACAGTATAGTAACTAACCAACTAAATTAATATTATTTTTTATTTTTATATGTACAAAGACGACAAAAATAATAATATATTACATGTCATTTATTTTTTTATATTTTTGTTTTTTGTAGTACGGTTTTATACATTAATTTGCAATAAATGTATTAAATAAACCTTCATTTTTATAACATTTAGTGCATTTATATTTCGCTCGCAAGCATACAGAACCGTTGGAGACCTAACAAACATTCTATAAAATTTTGATGCAACATTGAATTTGTTGCTTCGAAAGTAAGAGCCTGGTGGTTTTTGTATTTATATATTTGTTGTGAATTATAACGAAAAGTAAGGACCTGGCGGTTTTTGTTGTTGTACATACATTGTAATTACCACGAGCAAGAGTTTTGTGACTTTAATCTGTATGATAGAATAAAATATTAGTAAATATTTCTCGATATCATATTTAATTTTTATTCACTTTCAGATGATTTAATCGAAAAAAAAAACGAACAAGTGGTTTAAGTGGATTCAAATAAAAAAATAAGTAAAAACATTTTAGTCAGGCAAGGAGTATTAAATACTCTACACAAATTCGATTGTGAAGTCGCAGTTTTCATGGCAGGCAGCTTAACACGTAAACGGACATGGTTCAAATTTAGCAAAATTTATTTTCTTGTTAAAGATCTCATAATACACTTTGCCACTTGTGGTACAGGGTATATCACCAATTCTTGCCATTAGTAACCTCCACAACCCAATAGCTCCAACGTCGTAGCTAAACAGATCACCGAGAGTATATTGTTGCTCTGAATGCATCGGTGCAGTTGTTTACGACATATATTTAAAAGCTGCTTTTGAAACTCGAAACTTTTGCAGAAGTCTACCTGCAACAATATTAATAAATACATATATGTGTCACAAATATGTTCAAAAAATTGACACCATAACCTGGCAACCCTGTGTGAAAACAACACGATTTTTTTCTCCTTTGCTCTAAAATAATTTTTTATAAAACTAAAATATCAAAACTGTTGAACTTCTTTGCAACGTAAAGTGTACTTTATGGCGCAAATAGTCACCCACGCGGGCTGTTGCCAAATTCCAGTCTTACTGGTGTGAAGCGGAGCTTTCCTGCTGATTCATCATTGTATTCGTTCTTCCTGCTGCATCACCTTCTTTGTTCAACCGAAATTATAATGGAGTAGATCTCATTGCTGAGCCAACTTTAGACTCCTGAATGAAGCAAGTGCTGGCCGAGAAGCTTTTGTGCTTCGAGAGCTAATAATATTGGTGCGGCAAATCTTTTTTTCTACTCTCCCGTCTTCTAATATATCAAGGCTTTCCTTCTCAAGAGTGAGGTGAGTTAGTTTCTGTTTTTTTGAGTTAAAGTGAGCACAACATACAACATGCTTCCCCATTTCCGAGCAAAGGCATAAAAGTAGCAGATCTAAACTAGATGAATTCATCGAGTTTGAAAAAAAACAAATGCATAAGTTAGTTTCCTCTGACGTGCCGCTGAGATATCTCAAGCCAAACATCACTTCGGACGTTAATCTGTTAAATAGCATCTTTCTGACGGTCATCATCAATCTAAAATAACTTATCTGAACTCCCCTTCTCCCCTGGATCGACAAACGTTATCCAAACTCCAAGGAGACGAATCTATATGATTCTAATGTGATGAGTAACGGCTATGTTTTCATTGAAACATGCCCGAATAGCGGGGAAAGCTAGCTTTTACGTTAGAAATCTTAATTTAACTGATCTAAAAGCCGTGAAAATGGTTAGCAATGGTAAGGCAAAGCTCCTGTTTAATTCGGCATCCAATGCAAACAATCTTATTTTAAATCACGACTTTTCTCAAAAAAACTTGAAGGCATACATTTTTTTGGCACTGTGCGCAATATCCCTATCGACTATAATCCTGATTTCATTAAGAATAATGCTTTCCCATCGACTCCGATTCGTTCGGTAAGGAGCCTGTATCCCCACGGCTGCGAATCCCCCAATAATAATACGACTTATGTCCCAACCATGAGTGTCAAAATCGGCTTTAAAGGCAAATCAATTCTAACAACCATCTCCTTTATCTACTGCATTCTTCAAGTTAATTTTTGTATGCCGATGTTGAGACAATGCTTTAATTGTGGTTTATTTGGCCACATAGCGAAGTTCTGCAAGGCTAAAAAGTGACGTCGCCATAAATGTGGTAGTTCCTCTGCTTGCGCGAAAGATGGCTGCTGCTTAGTTTGCTCTGCCTCCCACAATATACTCAGAAAAACTTACCCGACCAGAAAGAAACAAGACAAAGCTAATAAGATAATGACGACTGAAAACAGTTTATTCAAAGAGTTCCGAGAAAAATACTCTTAGAACTACTATGATTCCCTTGTTTCAGATGAATACGTCAGCAATTTTCCTGCTCTCTTTTCAGGTCCCTCGGCTGGGGCCGTTAGAGATATTCATCAATAGGCCAATAAGATCCCTATGAAATGGAATTATAACAAAATAACCAATAACGGTACAGTACGATTATCAACACCCACAAGCCCACACAACTGGATCAGCTCCTAACATTGCTCGTGAGATAAAGCATACAGACTCGCTCCTTGAAAAAATGGATACCTACGCTTCGTCTTTTGATGTTTTCCAACAAGGCGGGTCGACCTCTACCCCCCACCCCGACATGACATACTTTCTTCAATACGTCATACAAAGTTTCAGAAGAAATTCCTCCGCTTTTTTTCTGAACTCCAGTAAGATTGATGTCTGTATTCGCAACGAAATTTTTGGTTCTAATGGATCTGTCTCATGCTTAAAATTATCCAATTATGCTGTCACCAAATCCAGAGATGGTAACTTTGACGGTGTCTCAATTCCGGTGAGAAAAGGTGTAGCATTCAAACATATCTCATATGTATCGCCTGTCTGTGGACGCAGTTATAATTAGATCTTCAGGCCTTCGTCCAAACATAGTCATTACGTCAGCCTATTTTCCGTCTCGGATAGATATACAAATCTTTCGAGATTAAATTTGCAGACTATGTGATTTCGTTGATGGATTTCCCAATGTTCTTCCTCGGGGATTTGAATTCAAGGCATCCTCTGTATGGGGAAACTACAAAGACGAATAGAGAGAAGATTCTTGTTATTTTAACGAGCTCCATTAGAGTGCGCTGCCTTAAGGACTTCCGCCAATCGCCCCTTGACAAGTAGTACCGTAGATCTCACCTTCACCAGCTCATCAATTTTCTCTTTCCACTGGCGCGTTGAAAATTCTTTTCTAGGCAATAGGCATCACTTGCCTATAAGATTAGACATCATATCGCGCAAATCCCTTCTTAACAACCTGTCCAAAGTATCTCTGGAAAACACTGATATCCAAAATACTTTCCAAGCCGAACCACGAATTTCTATGTCCATAGTTCGTTCTCCCCAAAATCTTGTTAGAGTTCTGTCAACAAGAATGCCTCTCCTGCCAATTTCACAGAATATGTCCAAGTACAGAAAGTGTTTAAGCCTGCATGAAGGAAGGCAAAAAGAAGGCACAGTGACATTTTTGGAACTTCATTCATGGTCATCGCATAAGAAGACGGGGACCTGCATGTTTTTCCAACTGGATGGACGCAGACAATAAAAACTATTTAGACCTCCTAAAAAGGTCATGTACCTGTTATCAACTTGGTCGTTTGTCCTGCGCTCTCTCACTACCCGGACAATATCATTCCTTTCTCTTATAATGATTTCTCAAGGGCGTGCACTTAAAACAGAAACCCTCTGCTGCTGGTTGCGACAGCATGAAATACGTCATAGTTAAAGCCCTTTCAGTTCAAAGTCGACTACCTCTACTTTAGACCTTTAACTTATCATGGACAACAAACAATTTTCCTGCAGAATAAAGGAACATCAAAATCATTTCGACACTGAAGCCTGGCAAAACCCACGATGATATCAATAAATTCAGTCCGATTGACCTCATTTCAGTGTTACTTAAAATCACTAATTTAATGGTTTAAGAAAGACTCGCGGGCATCCTTAATTACCACATTATCGTACCACCTTGTTCTTTCGCAAATCAAAAACAAAAATCGACCAACACGCGCATTAATGAACTCTTTACACTGACCAATAGTGACCATAGACCAATATTGACACAATAGTGACCAATAGTGAAAGAAAGGCACACAGGAAGATTGTCTTGTCGTTCCGTGACATCAACAAACCTAATGACGGTGTTAAACTCAAGAGACTAACAAAGACGTCAATGGCCTTTAACCTTCCCCTTCGTGTATGTTTTTGGATCCGCAATTTCTTGTCGAAACGCATTCTGATCTTGGGCTCTGAATCGGTGGTCGTGCAAGGTGGTTTGCTCTCTTAAAGCTCTTTAGTCTCTACACGGGCTATTTGTACCAACTACAAAACGCATATCTTCCAATATTCTGATGGCTTTCTACTGGTTTCCGTGGAAGTGTCCTTTGACGACGCCGTCAAAAATTTCTCCTTGAAAGTAAATCTCTTTTCGAAGAATGTGCTAACTGAATACCTGTTTTAATACGAGGAAGACCAGCGCAATCTATTTTACAAAGAAGTCAGACAAGTCCAAACCAATGTAGGTCGCTTCGTTTTCTTGAAATTTTCATTAAAGTTCGCCTGATGTTTCGCAATCGGTACGAAGAGGCCTTTAGAAATTGTCAGTCCAATTCTAACGTCATATAGTTACTGACTAATAAAAATGCTTGGCACATTCAGCAACATGCAACATTCCATCTAACCTAAAAAATTCAGTACCTTGAAGATAGACACTTGAGGTGATGCTCTGGTCTCATCTCTTCGACCGTGGTTCACGTCTTACGAGTTATATCTGACGTGTTACCGGCCAAGCTCTGCTACTTATGGCGAAAGAGCTAATCAAGCCGAAAACAGTGAGGCCCCCCTTGCTCGCCAAAGTCACAGTTGTATATAATGAGGTTCTTTATAGCTACACTTTTTGTTATCGCAAATTCAGGCAAACTTTCGAAAAATTAAACTCCCTGCCTGTTTGAAATTCTGTAGGCGACATCTTAGCCCCTCTCAACTCCACTAAAGGGACAGACTTACACAGACTTAGACAATTATTTTTATTTACAAAAGATGGGACAATATAAGACTGAACTTTTGCTGTTCTCGTATCTACAACAACTTATTTGATATTTTTTGTACTCACGATTACTCTCCTCTGAAGGTGCAAACTGCCTTCATCAAAATCGCCGATTTGCCTTTCTAACTTTGTCACTTTTCTTTTGTTTATCTACTTTCTCGTTTCTCATCGCTCCCACCCAAATTTGACGTTTTGTTTCTGGATTTCATATCCGTTCTAACTACACTCATACTGAAGTCACTCTAACTCTACTCCAGCATACAAGCCATCCTACCCTTAATGTATTATAACAGGCTCCATTTGGATTTTCACTCATTCGGAATACTGTTTATCTACAACATGCCTTCAATCGTTGACTTCTACCTCATGTTACTGGAGATGATAAGATGTTTTTCCCTCAATTCAAACATTTTTGGTCAATAATTTTCTGTTCAATAACGTCTCTTCAGTTGTTATTTAGATTTATTTTTAATTTTTTGTTTTGGTTCGTTTTTTTATAAGTAACCAATGTTGTTTGAAATTAAGTTTTTTTTCAATTCACAGTTTTTTTCTTTTATAAATGCAAGCCTAAATCACCAGAACAACCAAACAAACGAAGAACGTGAACTATTTTGCTTCCCCATAACTTGGCAAGTACGAGAGAATTTATTTAAGAGCTGTTGTACTTACGTGAACCCAAAAAACCAGACCAAATGTATACACACGTTTGGGATTACGAAGGATTGGAGAATAACAGAAACAATTAGTTTCAAACATAATGTTTTGGAATTGGCACCGGAAGAAGTGAAATCTACAATTTTTCTTTTTCTTTGTTCCAAAACAGAGATCTAGACAAATTCTTACTAACTGAAAATGCTTTAATTTTGCTTTTAATTAATAAATACTAAGGATAAGAATCGTCACACTGAGAAACAGAAACGTTTAACGGAGGAAGCGCAAAATCCTCCTAAGAATTTGTTTTTTTATGCGCCAATTCAACTATCATACCTGTGCAAGAGTAGCTTTCATACACAACATGTTTCAGTAGTTAAATTTTATGCTTTTATAACGTTTTAGATCTTTTATAATTATCTTTTTCAGTGTATTCGTCAGTACTCGATAATATGAAAAATGAAGCCAAGATATAAAAAGAATTGAAAAACGATGCACACTCAATACTTTCAAGTGTCAAGAACAGAAAAATAAGGTCAAAAACTTTGGCTGGCTTGCCTTTACTGGAGAAACAGATTTCTGTACTATTTGCTATCCATTGCCCACACCTTATTATCTAAAACTGAGAATATTTCAATCTTTGCTTCTACCCATTACTCACATATACATATACATAACAAATTTTTCAAATGTGAGTTCGCTACGCTTATTTGCTCGTTCGCTCAATTTCCGGGCAAGAACTAAACAAAAATTTGAGAGCTTTGAATTCAGCCTCAGGCATGATTGAGAGTAACAGTTTTACACGGTACACGTTTCACGACTATTTTGTATGTAGCAAATAACTCGAATAGCATTTAATACACACGGGTGTGTACATGTGCGCAAGCGGCTGCCTAAATCCCCCATATTTGTCTTGAAATTCGGACACAATAGCGATCAATAGCAGCATGCAACTCACCCAAATTAGCTCGCTGATTAATATCAGTTGCACTCCATTCACGTATTTTAGTTGAAAAGTTTGCTCTAGCCATGACATCTCCACAACAGCGCTGAGACCTTCATTAGTGAAAGGTGTTTTAAATCTGTTTACATTTAAAGTTAAAAAAATTTACACCGTAAGTGATAAACATTTGTTAACTTTTTTCGGATATTTGTAATTACCGAAATTATTAAATATAGACAATCTTGCATTTTTCAAAATACGCCTCCACACTTTATGGTTGTTGTTTTTTACTTTATATTTGATATATTTTTCAAAACGCGGAAAAAGATTGCACAAACGGGACAATGCAATTTACTTATAATATTCAGCTCAGGCCAGAGGTCAGAATATGTACGATGCAAAATAAACTTGCTAAGAAAAAATCAATGACGTAACAAAAATAAAATTAAATTTTTTTAAACAAATTTTCATTCAGTTCAATTTCTACCATAGCGTAAATAGAAGTAAATCAATTTTCGCATAAGTTGAACAACTTGCATTCGGTTCATTTATTGTTCGTTTCCGAAAATATTCCATAATTTTCAATCTCGCGCATCGCAAACTGTGTAGGTCTTAAAAATAGAATGCCTAAGTCTGTGAACGAATCGACGTCCTCCAACTTTTGCGGATCTATGAAATACTGGGTAATGAATGACTTCCTTCTTGAGAAAGAAAGCTTCTTACGTTTATTTAGGTTTAGAATCATATGATTCAACGAGCACCATGCAGCCAAATTATTTAGGTCAATTTGAAGCAGCTGAAGCTGATTCAATTGAAAAGGAAGAAAAGTGTTTCACATCATCAGCATACATTAAGATCTGGCTGGATTTAATCACCGAAGACAAATCATTATTGTACAGATTAAATAAAATGGGTCCTAAGTGGCTTCCGTGAGGTACGTCTGACGTAACGTGGAATTCATATGAGGTGGTGAAGTTAAACAAAACCCTGAATGACCTATTATGCGGATAAGAGCCTGTCCATTTCACTAAATGGGAAGGGAAGCCAGAGGCTTGGAGTTTAAAGATAAGTAATTTATGGTTAACCAAATCGAACGCTTTGCTAAGATCAGTATGATATCAGTGGGAGAGCCACTAGAAAAAGCGTTGAAAACATGACAAGCAAACTCTAACGGATTGGTGAGTTTCCTTTTCAAAAGCCATATTGGAATGGAGAGATATACGATTTGATGGCAAAGGCCAGATGCTGAGTCACAATTCTCTCTAATAGTTTAGGCAAGACACTCAGCTTGGCGATTCCTCTATAGTTCTCAACAAATTGTCTACTTACACTTTTGTGAATAGGAATAAGAAAACTACTCATCCAACACAAAGGGAAAACACCTAAGTTCAAGGACTGATTAAAAATCTTTGAGATAACACCACATAGCTCGACAGCGCAAGATTTAAGTACACATGATGGAATTCCATCATGTCCAGGCGCACAACTGTATTTTAGACTCAACCCTTTAAAAACGTCATCTTCAGAAACAACCAAATTAGGTATTGAAACCAAGTTAGTTATAGGATATTGATTTTATGAAAATCATTACATTTGCTTGAAAAGGTTGGATTTGGAATATTAAGGCGGTTCAATGAACCATCATACTTGTGATGAAAGGAAATGCACATTGCTGGATGATAAGAAGCCTCAGGTAAACTAAAAAAAATTGTATACTAATAAATAAAAAATTTGTGTTGGGTCTGAATTGAGGCATTGACTAGAACTTGCCCCACGTTTTTAAACAAAGTGAGTACGGTTACGAAAGATATTGGAGGGCAGCCGTGAAGCCGTGGTTCACTGTTGACGTTACTGGGAAATGCCGTTCGATAACAGTCATGGAGGATTATTTTCGGACACGTAGAAGCAAAGTGCATGGAATCATACGTCGTATGGAGAGACTGTTTTTATAATAAAATCGACAAAAATACTTGTCCAATTCCAACATCGGTACAATAATGTGACGTGCAGAAGAGCAAATGGAAAACAACTTATATGCTAACGCAGGCATTGCCTGCTTGGGCTTCACAAATTTATTTTAATAATTTCTAAGCAACGGTCTATAATATATCAACTATTTAGTGATTTTTAAAATGTAATAAAAATAATTCTTGCGTTTTATATATTTTTGAGAGAATGCGAATTGACTGCATAAATCATTTCCACAACGATTACACCAAGCGGCTTTAAATGCTTTTGCCATCACTATAGAGATTAAAACAAGCAAGCTTTCATTAGCTAGGTTTTTCCTTTACATGGTTTATAAGCAAAAGTACCATGTGTGGAGAGAAGAGAAAGAGTACACGGTTACTTTCAATAAATTGCAACGCTTCAATTCTATTGAAGTGTGAAAAATTGAAAAATTAAGGTTCGATTTTTGCAGAAGCCGCTATTGGAACCAGAAGCTAAGCAAAACGTTAAATAAGTGTTGTTTTCATAATTCGACCTATGCGGAACTATAAAGATGCAAATAACAACTATCTGGATGTTATTTAAAAATTATTTATAGGGTCAACAAAATGAAGATGAGAATCTAAAAATATTTACTGCACTTAGCTCCTTCCACAGGAAGCAGAAGTGTTTATTTCTCTCATAAATTCAAGAAATTGGGAAACAGAAAAAAAAGTTGCTCAAATTAACTCGTTCATAATTAAAGAAGAATTCAGAACACATTTTGGAAACTGTTGGCGTCCCAGTGTGCACCTTACTGTCCTTCGGGCTAAAGATTGTACATTAACACAAAATTTATTTAACGCCACCGCAATTTCATTAGGAGACAGTTGAAGTTTTCTAGGGCAACAATGAAGAAATGGACATTAATTAGCATTTCAATTTGTAATACACAAGATATTTACCTATACATTTCAGCCAATGACGTTAGAACTTCACTCGGCCAACGCATTGTAGGCAAATTTTTGATAATTAAATTGTGATATTCTAAAACACCTTTGATTATGCTGTTGACTCTAAGAGTTCGGTCGGTCAGTAGGAATATGTAAGACTGGCGGCAGTAAATCTTTCCATCAGACAAATTTAGAATAAATGGCAAGTTTGCCTATAAGTTAGTTTCACCTTTAATAAATCTTCAAAAAAGCATTTCACACAAACAAATCGTTTCTCTCTAACTTCAAAACTTTCAATACTGAAACCTCGTAGCAAACAATCCCAAAATTTTATAAATTCATCATGGTCCAGTTTGTTTTCCAAAATGTCAGTAAGCTAAATAAATACCGACCGTTTTATGAAGAGTTTTAAAAATATCTCTAGAAATTGTACCTTTTTCGTGGAAGCGTTTTGCAGTAATTTGCGTAATTGCGACAACGTAGGTTAGTCATTGAGTGTATACATTTGGTTTTCTAAAAGCAAAGCTGTACTATTTGAAGGCATCTCCAAACAGATTAAAAAAATTGTTGAAAAAAAATACGTTTCATATTACCTGGGTGAAAAAGTGCATTATATCGAAAAAAAGAAAACAACAACTGAAATATCTGAAAAAGTGAAACACCGCAATGTGGGAAAAAGAACAACGTTCCTCCCACTGCGGATTTTATCTCACTCAAAGTACATCATTGCACACTCCGATTTCATTACATAATTTGGCTGTTTATCATCTCTAAATTTACAAAACTCAATGCGCGAAATATGGTTTGGCCACAAGGCGCAAGGCAATATCCCCCTCGAAAATGGGGACATTAAAATCCCTAGGGGCGGGGTTTATGGCTACACCAGAAGCGAATATAGTGTATTTATCCAGTCCAGAAAAAATGCTTTATTAATAATCGAACTTGGCCGAAATAATTTGCATAGCTTGGAGATTTTTTGCGTCTCTAACAAAACAATTAAATTCTCCTCCGTTGCGGCTACGGCAAATTCTATTGACGCCAATGCTTCACTTAACAACATCTATAACGGGTATATTCCACCCGAATTCTGTGAAATCCGTGGGATCGTTTCTATCCCCTCTGATTTCGCCGAAGTTGAAATCCACTCAAACGCATGTCCCAAGAATCTACTTAAATTACGACTCCTACCTGACTTCTGCAAAATTGCAGAAATCATGTGCTTCTATAAATTTGACCGAGTCTCAAATTCGTGTGCACCTTTGGACACAGTCCGTATAAGTTTTCCGGGGAATGTTTTGCCTTCCCATATCTGTTTGGAAGGCATAAACCTCCCTATTAAACCATACCAATGCAATGCCACAAATGTTGAGGTTTCGGCTACACTGATAAGGTGTGCTCATGCCAAAAGCCACTCTGCCCTTCCTGTGACACAAGCCACGATTGCTCCACAAATTGTCCTCAAAATGCTAAAAAAATGCATTAATTGCGAGGGTGATCACTTTTCTCATTCCAAAACTTGTCCAACATACAAGAAAATTGCCAAATCGAAAAAACGCAGCAGTACGTCTCAAACTACAAATTTACTCGTTTTGTGAGAGTGCTTAGGCACAACTAGCAACTCAATGGTCATGGACTCAAATCTCAAGTGCAGTAGAGTTTTTAATAATAATAATACTTACACCCAAACACACTTGCGCGCACCAAAATAATACAAATTTTTCAACTTCTCTGGAGAGCTTCCCTAAGTTGCCTCCACCGACTTCCAAACAAGAAGATAATAACTCCTGAAATCACCTTCCCCCCTTCCAATATAAAATCCTCAAATGTCGAGACTGTGACACTCATCACAGACAATATTTCTTCCGATTACGAAATTATCACTGATTCTACCACTTCCACTAGCTTATCTCAAATCTCTGATTGTATTCAAAAATTACATAACATCAAACCGTTCTCTGGATCAAATTCTATTATTAACTCCGCCACACAGTTATCTCGCGATCTTCAAGTATTCTTAACCAACCACCCCCTTCGGGTTCGTACTCCTATTCTCTCTCAATCAATAATGAAAATAGCCCAGCTTAATTCTACTAGAATCCGTAACAAATTAAAACAGCTTGAACAATATCTTCATTGTAATAACACCTCCGTGGCCGATCTTTCTGAAGGTTTTCTTAAGCCTCATGATTCTTTTTCTTTTAAGAATTATAGCGTAGTTCCAACGAATCTCCAACTCCTCTCATGATGGTGGTGTGGCTATTCTTATATCTAATAACCTTTTATTCTCATACACTTCTAATTTTGCAAATTGTGTAAGTATTGAAGCTTACAGCTGCACCATTCACACTTCCTTTGTGGAACTCTTGATCATTAGTTTAAATCATATTCCATCTAATTGTGATGTTTGTGATTCTGCAATTAGCAGAGCATTTTCTTTAAGATCCAATATATCCGCATTAATATGTGGTGCTTTTAATACCCACAATGTAAGAGGTTGATTTTGATTGATGTAGGTAGAATGTTATTATTTCTTTTTATTTCTTGGTGTAGGTTTGGATTATTGTTTGGTGTAGGCTTCAATTCAATTATTTCTTGATGTAGGTTGATTGAAATTATTTTTTTATGCCGGTTTAATGAAATTATTTCTTGGTGTAAGCGGTTTATTTTCTGAGTTTCCATCCTTGGAAAAATTTTCGAGAAAGTGTTATACTCACGCCTAGAATGGCATCATGAATCCAAGCATATCATCAGCAATCTTCAATTTGGTTTTAGACGTTGCAAATCTGCCCAAGACAACATTGTCACTTTGTGGTCACCAATGAATTGAGCGTTTGCTAAGAACCACATTCTCATTGCCTGCTTTCTGGACATATCCAATAAAATTGAATCTGTCGATATCAACATCTTAAAATCTATGCTTGTCTCTTTGAATCTCCCTAGTGAATTCTATAATTTGTTATATAACCACTTTCTACGTAAGAACTTATTGATTAACTATGATGATGGTGTTGTACAAAGGAGATCTTTGCTTTAATTTATATATTAACAAAATTTTCAGTTCCCTTCCTGAAAAAACCTCAATTCTGGGCTATCACGATCATTTTTAGTTCCAACTCTGATCCAGATAGGCGCAATTTGCAATCTGCCCTCAACATTACTTCAAAAAAGTAGAGATCCTACTCTGCTCGTCTATGGTTCTTCTATTTCGTTCCTTAAAACTTTCCACTTATTAGGCTTCGTCCTACAATTGCGCACTCAGTCGTGACATTATTTGTCTCATTAATAGGCTGATGTTCAATCACTCGAGAGGTAATGATCATCTATTAAAAATTAACGTAGTAAACAACCCTTTATGCACATGTGGAGTCTTAAAATCTCCTCATCATATCCTATTTGTCTGTTCAAATGTTACTACTTCCATTCTATATATGTGAAAAATTTGTATTCAATTCTCTTGAAAATTTGAGAGTAATAATATATATAAATAATATATACGGTATTTTTGTGAAAAGCACTCAAAAGTTTTTAATTTGGTTATGACACTAGCAATGTTTGGCCTAAATTTTGAGTGCAACAAGGACTGTGTGTATTATGGTCAAACTTTGCTAAATTTATCGCATTACACGACTATATACAACAATACTGGCTAAATGAAATTCCTAATACTTTGTTGATGAGCATGTGCTCTACAAACTTCTTTTCAACTTATCAGATATTCTTATGGACATTTCTTAAGTATGTAGAAATCAGAGCCATATTCAGCCCCTATATTTGTTTTCCTTTTTGTAATTTTATATTTCCTTATTGTAATACATTATAACAACTAATGCCATACAAAATAATGACGCACACGGTGCATAATCTATAACTAAAATTAATTTTATAAGTTCGAAGTAATCAAGTTTGAAAAAAGAAAAAATTCTCACTAACATTATCAAATCAATGTGAGTGGCACATATTCATTTAAATTTTGAGACCATTTCCTTTCTAGTATTTCTTTTACTTGACTCCAAATTCTCGTTTGTAATCAGCAAATTTCGTTCGAGACATTTCAAAAAGATTCATTTTATATTAAAGTACAAATAAAAGTACTTTGAAATGATCCATTTGAAACTGTATACCAAGTTGCATTGCTAATCGACTTAATGTAAATATATAAGCCGGTGCTGACTGTCGCAAAGCTATGACGTAGAAGCTGATTATTAAAATATATCTGAGATTCTTTAGGCCAAGCAAAATTACATTTTAGATTTGTGTGCCTAAATCGCTTTAAAATGTTCTAAAAATAAACAGGATATCACTGAGTCATCCATTCCATAATAAAGCAGTGAAATTATTATCATAAAAAAACGCAGCGCGGTACTGAAACACACGTTCTCAAACATATAAATCAGCATTGATTCTTCGCTCATCTAAGATATTATCATGTTAATTCATGTTGCATTGAATACATAAAAAATAATTACAATTTTTATCAACGACGTATATAAATATGCATGTGAACTAACACATTTAAGAGACGTACAGCGCACCACAAAAAGTACAACATGCCTTCAAGAAACCTGTGCCAAAAAACAGAAAGAAGAAGAAACTACACCAAAAAAAAACAAAGAAGAAGAAACCTACACCTTCAATAAATGGTAACGCTTTGTCATGAAGAAAAAAAAGAAAAATATGTTCATAGTTTTTTACTGAAAGCCTAGACCCACCCGAATTTAGAGGTGGTGATAATCAAGAGCAATTACGTCTTTCTTACCTTGAGTGTTGCTTTGTATTAATATTTTAAAACCCAATTCCAGTAAAATTGCTGCTTGCATAATGGGAATTTTGTTTTTCTTATAGGCATTGAAGCTTAAATAAGACTTTTCAAGCACTCGCATAGCGTACGCCTTCGTTTCAAGTACTAAATAGGTTGTGGGCTTTATTGATTGATAGAAAATATATTTTTTTACTCCATGTTCACTCAATCAATGCATTAGTTCAATGTCTTCTATTCATATACAACTAGGAAGGTTGGCATTAGATATCTTTGACATCCTTTGTTCTACTTAAGTAACATTGTAGTTAGTCAAACAAATATTGGCAACCCTACAACCGGTTTGTCATTGTCATTAAAAGCGACCCACCTAAGATTTGCATTTAGAATTTCTTGCTAATAAACATAAAATTTATTTAAATAAATTATTAAGAACTTTTTTCTGCGACAGAAGTTCAACTCTCTTTTCATAAAAATATGTCTGTTTGGACTCCATTAGAATCAAACCCCGAAGTAAGTCAAACTAAAAGTGTAAGATATTCTTTAAAAGTGGTGATAACGGGATTACAATATTTTCTACTCTCTTCATGACTCATTGATGCACAATTTATAGTTTTCTTTTATGAAACATTAGGTATTGACCAAATATATACACAAATTTGGGGTTATCAAGGAATGGATAATCACTGATGTTATTGGACTGGAACCTGAGATGTTGGAATGGATACCGAAGCCGATTAAATCTATTATATTATTGTTCCCTTGTTCTGAAACGGTAAATTAACGAAGTTGTGAATTGAAGTTCTTATTTTTATATGCTTTGTTTACTAACAAAATAACCAGTATGAGAAACACCGTGATGAGGAGCAGAAACGCTTAGCCGAAGAAGGACAAACTCTGCCAAAGGATTTGTTTTATATGCGACAGTTCACTCATAATGCTTGCGGAACAATAGCCCTCATTCACAGCATAGCCAACAACAAAGAGTACGTTTTAATAGTTAAACCTAATAGTTTTTTTCTTATAATTTTCGTCTTCAGTATTGTATTGGGCGATGGTATTTTGAAAGATTTTTTAGAAATGTCGAAAGATATGACACCAGAAGAACGCGGAAAGGCTCTGGAAACCGATAAAGCCGTACGCGAAAGTCATCAAGCTTTAGCCCAGGAAGGCCAGACAGTTGCTGATCCCAATGAAGAAGTTTATCATCATTTCATCGCTTTTGTTAATAAGAATGATACTTTATATGAGCTTGATGGACGCAAGATGTTTCCGGTTAAACATGGCGCTACGAACGATGAATCTTTTCTTCAAGATGCTGCTCGCGTTTGCAAAGAATTTATGGCTCGTGACCCACAAGAATTACGCTTCACTGTCCTTGCTTTGAGTGCCGCTAAGAATTAATCTTCATTTCTTTTATAGTCTGAGTAAAATTGCTGTCCGCGTAGCAGGAATTTGCTTTCTTTAATGTGGTTTAATACTTTAAAACTGGCCTAACTTATGGTTTGATTTTCAATACTAAATAAATCATCAGTTTTATGAATTCCTTGAAAATTTATTTTTTTTTAATATTTAATTCTTCATTAAGAAATAAAAACTTAAGGTATAAAAATGAGTCAACATATTGGGGATATTCCCAAGCCGAAACACAACGTATTAAGTCAGCTTGAGAAAAGCAGTGAGGCAAGTTTTCTAAAAAATAAGAATTTTTCTGAGAAAAGAAGTGCAGCGCAACTTTCTTGTTCTTACCCAAAGCATGCTTTTTAATTTTATATTCTTTATCATATCTTTGGGAAAGGTCCATCAAGAAATCGGCAAAGTGGTCTAAACGCCAAGAACGATAGAAGATCTCATTATTACTTCCTGGCAATTTTCTTAATGATTCAATTTGTTTTACTGAATTTTTAGCATTGATGACAACCTCTTGAAATACGCCAACTACAAGTGATAATTTGCGGCAGCGATCTATCAAATCTTTGGGATATAATGTGGAATCGGCTTTGTCGTTTTTATTAATCGCTGTTAATATTGTCCCTGTCTTGATAGCCTCTATAGTGTTGCATAAAGCCAACCCACGTTTTTCAGCCGCTAACCACTTGGAAAAATTGTCCTGTGTTGTTTTTATTATTAATTCTAGGCGAGCTCGAAAGACAGCTATGTTTGAATCGGTGTTAATGGATTGTTTCGGAACCTTATTAGTACTTTCCAAAACTATATTACAAAACTATTTAAACAAAACGGTTATAAAAACACACTCATACGGTAACTTACAGCGTATCGGTGTCAAAAAGCCACTTTCACAATAATCGTCCTTTTTGGAGAGAGTAGAAATCATATTAAAAATAAAGAAGTCTTAAAATAATGTTAAATTATTGTTTATAAACTTTCAATGGTATAATATATGCGCTTAACAGAGAGTTCTGCATTTTATATATATAAGTGTACAGAAGCTTTATGTTGTTATGCAAATTCAGCTGTTTGTACCTATGGTGGGATTGCTGCAGAATTTGATAGTAAAAAAATCATGTTTTAATAATTTACTGAGCTCTCTTCAACACATATAAATATTTTTGACCCTGCCATAACCTTGTTTACATACGTAAAAGTTTCTCGTTTTTGGTGTAAGATGCTTGTTCTTGTTTTTTGTGGTGTAAGATGTTTGTGCTTATTTATATTGGTCGTCTCTTTATGTTTTTTAAAAATGTCGGTATTTTTCGGGGAAATTAAGTTATTGGCATGACAATATAAAATTATTTTAAAAAAATAAAACATTAACGTGCGTTAACACCGCTTGTAATAACTCGTAAAGTTTTACTTGGCTTATGTGAGGTTTCTCTAAAAATTGTAAATCCAGTATATCACCATCCCCATCCCCATTTTAACAAAAATACGATCAAACCGAAAGTTATCATTTTATTGTCGCATCTGGCACTTTTGTTATTTATTGTATTTTGTCTTCTTCTATGGCATATTTTTTTGTTTAATGCTTGTCTATACAGTATTTACAAAATCGTGTGTACGCGAGATTTGTGTTGATAACTTCATGTAAATGTGAGTGAACAAATGATATAATCAAATATTTTCTCTAATGAGGTGAACGTTAACAATTTTGCTGTGCAATTACAATTTCTTTAAGAGATTTTTTAGCTCCGTGTGATAAAAAGAAAGGTGAGATTTTATAATCTACAAAATTCTGTAGATTTCGTGGTAACATTAAAAAAGTTATGTGCGTTTGCAAGTTGTGTGTTTGTTTGATATCTATATTATTAAAAACTAAGATAAAAAATTAAAACAATTATTTTGTGTTTATTTGCTGCATTTAATTATGAGCCGGTTATAAAGTGTACAGAAACATTCAATTTTACTGTTAAAAAGTTAAATTTTTATGTATATTTTAAAAGTTTTCATGTTTTTATCTACATATTTATATAAACATTTGCTTGGGTTAAGATTTTAAGCCGAAATCCACTATTCACACACGCTTAGAAATGACCGTAATCGTACAATAAAACAATACACATAGCCCTAAATAAATTCTGCTTCAAGGTACACGCAAGAATTTTATTAATTCAATTATTTATATACTAATTTAAATTTTTCTGTACTGAAACGAACAGACAATGCTAATGTTTTGTTTTTGTTTTCCTTTATTTTCAACGTTATGTCACTTCTATCTATATTTAGAGATGTCTTTCGTTTTTTGTAGGTAATGTTAAACCTAAACTTCGCTTTAACTAAATTATTTATTTTATCCTTCAAATCATTTTACTGCATGTTTGGGCTTCTGTTATTACATATATAGTCAATAGAGAGGAGATACTTTAAGATTTCCAGTTTGCTATTATACGTAAAAGACAATACGGTAGTAATTTTCACTGGAATTCTTTCCAAAGCTAATGAAATAAGTAGATAGATAATCTTGTAGTTAGTGAAATATTTTCTTCATTAGTTGCTCTATGAATTGGGATGAGCATACTATATCGTTTCGGCCCGTGTAGCTTATACCGTGAGTTTGAATGATTAAAATAAATAAATAAATAAAATTGTTAATTTATGTTTCCCAATATTTTTTTACACAAACAGCGACAGAAAGAACGTTAAAAAAGGGGGCCTATACATCTATCGTTTTACTACTGACGACAAAAAAACAATGCATAATATGCTATAATCCACAATGGCACTGTCAATGTGAAAAACGGGAGCAGATATTTTTTATTTCAATTCTTTCGCTAATTTTTTGAAAAATAATGGAAATAATTCCCTTGGAATTGGTATCGGTGTAGTTACTGCGAACTTCCGTTTGAAAACTGATGGTAGAGGATTTAATATTGCTCAGGTCCATTATACCGCCTATCTAGTAGAGTAAGGCCCCTTTTATATCTGAACTGAGATTGTATTTATTTCCATGATTTGGGAAGAGTTTATGAAAAATGAACTTGTATTACATTCTGCCTCGCAAAAAGATAATTATGAACTTATGTCACCGCCCGATGTATATAGTCCACGAGAGGAAAAAGTTTTAAAAGATTTTGAATTCGAAGGTCTAATTTATAGAAGAGTTTACAAGGGGAAAATTCTGTGTCTTTAAATACCGTAAACAGCGTTGGTGGTTTTGTTGAGGACATAACAAGTGGTCATTTGGATACGGTTTTGAATGTGGCACTCGCTCAAATTGCCAAATAAAAAATTAAATTTATATGAACAAGTTGCATTGGAATTGATTGAATTAGTAATTGATATATTGATATATGAAATTCGTAAAATATAAATTAAAATTATGCAATTAAAGTAACAGTCGAGCGTTGTTACATTAAGGAGGACGCATTGAACATGCCTGACGTAGATAATTTTCAAAGCGTTGAAAGAAGTGACGAAGGAAAGGCAAAGCATTTGTTGGGATTTCTATAACAGATTTATGTGGTAGGTCCGTGAAACCCGAAATAGAGACTGTACTGCGAGCGTCATCAAAAGCCTCCAACAGTTGCAAGGAACAAATTTTTTCAGGCTGTTGGAAACGCTCATGGTCTTCCAACATCTGCATAGGCTTTTGTAATTTTTTGTTTGTGACAAGTAAAATGTAACGAGGTTTAAGTCTGTCTTAGTAAACTCTCAAGAAATTCTTTTAAATTAGTTGGCGGTCGCATAGCCTGTTCTAAAATATCTTCCATTCTTCTGGTTTAGATGGTAAAATGTCAAATACGGCAAACATTTAAAAGCATAATAACAAACATTAGATTGACTTTCAACAATATTTATTGTAAATAAATTTATTTAATTTACATTTATAAATCTTTCATAAATGTAAATTAAATCGCTTCATAATTTCTTCACAGATCGTATTTAAATTAAAATGCTCTTCAATAATTTGAAATGTTTTGTTGTTGCCAAAATCAAAAACATCTGTTGTTGTCTCTGCAGAGACGTGGGCCTATGTGTTTTGTTGTTGCCAAGATCACGTC
The DNA here is from genome assembly GCA_000688735.1 of Glossina austeni. NCBI lineage: Eukaryota > Metazoa > Arthropoda > Insecta > Diptera > Glossinidae > Glossina > Glossina austeni. Next base: position 337,048 of record KK502557.1, read on the forward strand.
TTTCAAGCAAAAAATATCTGGGTAAAATAAATATTCATCTCAATTGAAAGCCAAAATTTGGTAGTAGTGTTACACTTACGAAACGTATCCATTCCATCGATTGTATGTTTATCACCCGAAAAAGTGGTAAGGGTCCCCGAGTTAAAATATTTGAAAACCCCAGCATAAACATTGAAAATAATAAAGAAATAGGTGTAGAAGAGCGCAGCTAGCTAGTGTGCGATCAAAAAGTAATAAAACCAGTAAATCAAAAACTAGTGACCCAATTATATATCGGGAGGCCAAACTAAGGTCAGCTGATACTTGCACTACACAACTGCCGCTATTAACACAGGTTTGACGAGCGCTAAGAAAGAATGGATGTACCGAAACGGTCGCGGAGCGTTTCGAATGAATGAGCAGCCCACAAAGAAAGTTAAGAATGATAATTTCACATGTGAAAATAACTTGCAAAAAAAGCAATTCCGTATTTCGGCATTTTAATGAATTAAGCTTTCAAGGTTTCGAGTAGACGCATAAAAGAGCTTTAATCATTCCAACTGGCCAACAATTCAAAATGTTGGCGGTGTGGTACAATTTTGAAGGAGTTGTACAAATTGTTAATGTGTATTAAATCACGAAATATTGCCAAAATTGCCACTCTATGATATAATGACGACAATGAAGTGGAAATAACTAGTCATGAACTGCATTTCTGGCAATGGGAAGGGAAAATGAGAACTAAAATGAACGTTATGAACAGTACTCAGATAAAGGTGGATATATGTTATAAAAATGTTTACCCGGCTTATACGCCAAAGGCAATTTTATGTTAAAAACGCGTGCGCGCTCCGCATATTAACACTGGCCCGTACAACTGCTCTTAAATGCAACTAGCATGCCCTATTTTTAAACGAACTACAACTGATAGAAGTTTCAAGTCATTCGATTTGTTAGTATTATAAGTAAGTAAAAGCATCTTCTGTCTTTTTGTCGGATTTTCAAAATGAAGAAATAACAGATTTGTTGAAATTATTAAAATAATATTATAGTGATTAAGCAACAGTACAATCAAAGGGCTGAGGACGATACAAGGACCTTCAAACTGGAAGAGAAACAGTTGAAAGCCAGGCACGTCCGAAAAGGTCTTTAATCGCAATAATCGATAAAAGTATCAAAGAAACTTCAGTTTTTGTTGTCAGCACGGATACATGATTAAATGTTAGGGACTTATAGAGGCGATAATGGAATACCATTTGAAGCAATTTCCTCAATTTTAAACAACTTTTGACTATATCTTTCGGACTCTCGCTCTGATCCAAAATATCTCGCTTTCTTCTGAAAAGAAAAAACGGCAACAATTTTCTTTTTTATTTATCTATGTTTACGATCCAAAACCAGTACAACAAACAATTTTTGGACGACAATTTTCATTAGTTATGAAGGACTTCAGTTTATCAACTAAGCCAGATGACAAGGAACTCGTTCCAAATGACAGTTTTATTAAGCACAAAGTTTACAGTGATGGTCAAAGGTCGCCTTATTTTTTGACCAAGGTATTAGATATAAGTTTTAATCTAATGGAGCATAGCCCACCGTGACGTAAAAGTTCAGTCGATCAGCTTTCGCTGCTATGAATCTATAGGTCAATTAACTTGATTTTCAGAAATCATTAACATCATCTTATAGTCAGCTAATGACGTGGCTTAAAAGTAAAATATCTAACAAGACTGCAGAAGCATATTTCTATGCTTTGCTTATATTTAGCAAGTCCAATATATACGGTGCAGTCGTTATAAAAAAGAAAGTATTAAAACTGCTCCTTGTTAATAAAATGAAAAATAAATAACATGAGCGAAGCTCTAGTTCTCCTCTAGCGGCGAAGAAGAGAATTGTAGTAATTTAGTTATATTACGCTTAAAAGTAAAAGTGGAAAACCTCAACTGAATATATGCGAAGCTTAGCATTCTGATTTAGTTTCTATCGTTCGTTCATCTCCTTTTTGTTGAGACAAAAACTGTGATTAGACGCTGAATCATACACGATCGCGTCGAATGTGCAGATGTGAATATTGTTAGATTCTCAATTGACTTAGCATTCACTATCTATTTCCGTAGTTGCTCTATATGTATGCTTGGCTTCCACGTATCCACTTTTTAAGAAAACTAAAATTTTGCATAATTTTTTTTATTGCAAACAAAGTTTTTGGTAAATCTGCAAATATGCAAACTTCTATTCATGTTTAAACATTTTGTTTGTTTTGCGAGGGCAAACGTACCAAGTCGTTTGTTATTTTCTACTACTGCCCAACTTGAACATCGTCTCGCGAATACATTAGTAACCAAATTTGTTTAACCGAAATGCAATGTTTATATCCACACATGCAAAATCGGAAAAAAGTTGTGGTTTTTAGGCAATGTAGTCCGTGGAGTTTTAAAGCAAAAATGGGATGAACCAGAGCACAATAATATATATAGAACAAATAAGATGATTATTTTTAGTTGAGTCGAATTTTTTCGTTCCATAATTTTGCTGGGATTTAGATAATAATTTCAACGAATCAAAAAAATCCTGTTTTTCACTAGAGAATGTTCTTATGAAGAATCACTTGAAATTCGAAGTTAGTCGACTGAGAGTTAAAAATCAAGGGCAGCGACCTCAACATTTCGAGAAAAACATGAATTAAGTAGAGGTAGATTTAAGTCGTTTTAACAGTGGTTTTGTTCAAAAGAAAAAACAACCGTCTTTTTGAGCACATAAAATTTTCGAACCCCTACAAAACCTTTTGGATATCAACCATGAGCATCATTAACGGGCGCTTACAACGCCGAACAAAATTTGGTTAAAAGATGTACGCCGTAGCATTATCTCTTAGTCCGTTCCCGAACACTTCGCTTAGTTAACATTTTTTAAGTTTTTGCGAGCAGTAGAGCAATGAACCAAATCCATTTTAAAGCCATTAATTATCGATTTCTAGGATGCTTGGTGTTTGTACTGTTAGTAGCATCGTATCTTTACACAGTATCTTTACATAGTATCGTTTAAGGAACGTCTGAGTGTTATACGAGTGCAACGGTAAAGACAGTATGTACTCATTATATAAGTGGCGCGAGTAATAATGCTCTGAATTAGTAAAGTAATATACATGAATAAGAAGATAAAAAGAGTAAAGGCAGGAAAGGACATAGAGTATACGTTGTGGACTAATCGCATAAGAGCTGAGTTATTCGCATTTTTCGCATTATTTATTAAAGCGTTTTCGGCTCACAAGAGTGTCGGCACAACTAATTAATTTAAATAATGCTTTTTGGGTAAGCATCATTTTAAAGAAAACAGAGCTTTATTATTATAAGATTTCCATTCTTGAAAAAAAAAACAATAAAATAAGACAAAACAATAATATAATGTTGCAGCAACATATATCACTCAATTGATAGCAAGTTACGCCGTTAGTTTGTTTCAGACTTTCAGGTTTCTATAAGCACAAAATATTTTTTGTTGTAGATATTTCCGTTGATTTGTCCGGCAATACTTTGTTTATTTCTTATTTCTAATGCGATGATAACTTAGTGCCTTTGGGACGATGTCATTAATTTGGTACAATTTTCAAAAGAGGGCGAGAGTTCGACTTACCATCTCAAAGGAGAAAACCAGGTTTCTTAAAATGCTCAATGGTTGTGTGCAAGGATTTTAAAATGATGAGTTCAAACCCAAAGCCGTCCGCACAGGTTTGAAATCCTTGTATAATTTTTTCTCTTTACAGTTCTTCCTCTAAGTCTGAAACCGGGATATTATTTAGATTAATCTTCGATAGCGCCCATCGATAGCCCATATCAGAACCTTCCTAAAAAAGAGCATGCTCTTTGTAAAAGTATATCTTTAGAAGGATGCTTGATATTTCTCATGTGATTCCAAGTGTCTAAGGACGTTAATTATTATGATTTATTTATTATGGACAGCAAAATATAAACACATAGATTCCGTAGGATTTGATGTGAACCGAATACAATTTCTTTTGTTGCAGACAATAAAGAGATATGTTAGGCGGTATGAATCGACGACTATTGCACAGAAGAGGAAGCAGCGGCCTTGAGTACGCTATGACTGCATATACAAAGTATTGTGAAATGTCTTTCTATGATAATATCTAAAATTTATAAAATATATAGCAACCTATTTACATGTGTTACGTTAATCCTCGTTGGGTATATTTTTTTCGAAGGTATTCTCGAAATGTATTTGTTAGCAGCAAAAATATTCAAGGATTGCGAGTAAGCTAATTGTAGTATTTCTTATTCGCTTTTAAAATACCTTTAAAGAAGTGTTTTTTACATGCACTGAGCTTTAAAAACTTTCTTTTTTGTACTAAAATCGTAAAAGTATGCATTTGTGCCAAACTTTCGTTTATTTATTTACTTATTTATTATTATATTTTATTTTTTTATTTTTGTTCTTATTTGGTTTGTGACTAAAGAATAAAATAGAAAAGGATACAGTTAAGTCATTCATAATAATAGATTAAAGTTGTAACTGTGATATCGAAAATCTTCGTCAACTTGACTTAAGTGTGAGTAGTCACTCGTTTATAAGGCTTTCAAAAGAAAAATGAACTGAATTTCAAGAATAGATTAAAGTTGTAACTGTGATATCGAAAATCTTCATCAACTTGACTTAAGTGTGAGTAGTCACTCGTTTATAAGGCTTTCAAAAGAAAAATGAACTGAATTTCAAGACAGCATTCTATGCTTCGCCTTGTACTTTACGTCCAATAAACGGGTTATTAACGCAATATACACGCAAACACACACACTGTTTGGAAGATTTACATGACATGCACATGTGTATAAATGCAAATAATTAATGAAATACCTATTTTTCACTATTGTGAAAGCATGTATGTAAACTTAATGCAGAAATCATCGCTAGAGAAAGTCTAAATTTTTTTTTTTTTTTTTTTTTTTTTTTTGAAAATTGGTAAACCTGCGCGCCAGTATAAATTACCACGCTGTTGGTTTGTAGAGCTTTGCATACGTCATGTTTCAAGTCAAAAAACCTCGGAGCGGAAAACTTTTTTTTTTTTTTTTGTTTACTTTGAGGGATAATTTATGTGTGGTGATAAGCAATAGATGCGTAACAATGTTCAAGGTGCAAATAGTCATGATACGAACTATGTGAACCATTAACCATTAACATCGATGACAAGATTGAACGTTAATTGCGTCTGCACTTAAAGATAGGGGAGTCAACGGTGTATTGCATATTAGTTGCTTTAACCAAACTAAGGAATGCTACCAACAGTAACTTATACAACTGAGCCGAAAAGCGGATGAAATACTCAAAAACTTATGATATTGCAATTTTCCGGCATGATGATGGGCTTTAATTGTTATGACGATACGCAAAACACGGATTCTTTCTTTTTCTCTGTCTGAATGACAACAAAATGTAGCTACCAGTGGCCATATAATGTATGACCATTCTTATTCTAATATACGGACTCTTTTCATCAAACTCAGCTGAGGCAATACGTAGGAGATTTTCGATAAGTTGGTTTAAACGTTATTTATTAACAGAAAATATAAACTTTTTCATTCAAACGTTCGCCAAATATAGAAAAATCAATATGTTTAAAATCGCCTATGTGTTGCACCAGCTACAGACCTTAGAGATCAAATGTTTTGTAGTTTTTATTCTAATCTGTCCATTTGATTAAAGGTGACTCTGAAGAATATCTCCGATGTTACAATTTGTTAATATCCTTCAATAAAAATATTTTGCGTAATAACTTCCTCAGATAGATAGCAGACAGACTCTGCTACTTTTCCTTCTATTCGCACAAGAAAAATGGCGCAAAAAGAATTTTGGTTAAGATATTACCTCCTTAGCATTCAGTCTTATCTCTATCTCTTATCTTATCTAACATCCTAAAATTTTGATGGGAATCTCTCATTGATATATATATTAAATAATCAATCAATGTATAAAACTTAGTACTTATGTATGATCGCCGTAGCTTCTGGGCAAATTTAATTGACTTTCAAATCTGATTGCAGGGTATTTGCAAAGAAAAATTTGAGGGCACAACGAATATCTACAAATAATGGGAATTGATTTTAAAAATTTGTTCCCTCATCTGAGCACGATCACTTACCAACTTCAAAGTGGTAGATATTGAAGATTCGTCCCAAGTTACAAATACTTTTTTACGAATTTTATGACAGGACTGAGTTCAGCTGATTCTCTAAATTTGTGCTTTACTACTTTCTCTAATAAATACATGGAAAATTCGAAAAGAACTAACTGGTGGTCTTTGAGCGCACGGAACATTATAATATAGTTCAGCATGCAAGTCACGAAACATCCTTGTAAAGTAAACGTAAATAAATTTTGCATTTCCCTAATTTAAAAATTTTACGATTTAAAAATGACACGAAAAATTGTGAGACATAAAAAACACAAAATAATAACGTTCTGAATGCCTATGAGGTCATTGTCATCCGCAAAGCGATTTATCAATTACAAGGCGTTCATTCAAACAATTTTTTTCAGTTTCAGCACACTCTCTATGATAACTTTTGAAATATATGTTAAAAATCATATAAAAAATATATAAGATGTTCCAAAACACACCGTTGGCCAATACACCCGCCTTAAAATTTATCATAGGTCTTGGTCTATGTACAATTGGCGGGGCTATGCTTTTTGCCTATTTTAGAGCTCGTGATGACGATGACTCAGTGGATGAGCATGAGAAAAAAGTTATGGGAGCAAAGAGACCAGAAATCCTGAAAATTGTAATGAAAATACCTAATCAGGATATACCCTTAATAGCAGGACGTAGTGGGGCTAATATAAAATCTATAGAAGAAAAAACGCAAACTAAAATAAATTTTAGGTAAGTAGCAACGAACAAAATAAACCTTTAAGAAAAATAATTAAAACTTTTATTTATATTGCAGAGCTAAAGACGATTCGAGTCAACTGTGCGAAATTGTAGGCTATCCTGATAATGTTAAAGACGCCCGTTCAATGTTGGTTAAAGAACTGGAGCGTTCTCCAATTATTACCCACCATATTTATGTACCACAGGATGTTTGCGGTAAAATTATGGGTCGTTGCGGGGAAGCTATGCAAGAGATTTGTCGTATTTCTTTGGCCAAGGTTTCGGTAGAGTCTGATTTAAATAATGTAAACAGCCGTTGCATTACTGTAACCGGCAATAATCGGCAAGTGAACATTGCCATCAAAATGCTAGAAGATAAAATTGAGGAAGATATGAAATTAACACAAGCTGTTAAGGAAGCCGAAGAAATGCGTATGCCACGCCGTTCGCCGCTCAACAGCATTACCTCGAGCTTGTATTCTTCTCAGAATTCTTTAAGTTCTAATTTGCCTCCGCGCGAAAAGTTAATGGCTGCTAAAAATGATGAAAAGCGTATGGAAGTCTATGTTTCGGCCATAGCAACTCCAGACAAATTTTGGGTGCAAATAATTGGCTCAAAAACGAAACAGTTGGATGATTTAGTTAACAACATGACTGAATATTACAGTTCAAAAGAAAATCGTAATATGCATAAAATTGAGGAACCCTACCTAGGACAAATTGTAGCAACCATTTTCAAACATGACAATAAATGGTACAGAGCTGAAGTGGTGGGAATTTTGCCTAATCAATATAATCCGGAGGAATTGGTATTGGATTTGTATTTTGTGGACTATGGAGATAGTGAATATGTATTACCGCACGAGGTTTTCGAACTGCGAACTGATTTTTTAACGTTAAGGTGAGTCAGTAATTACTAAGGTGAAAAACTATAAACAACGAAAAATTGAAAACTAATATTTTCTATGATGTAGATTTCAAGCAGTTGAATGCTTTTTGGCTAATGTCAAAACTACGTTAGTAAATGATACGGGCATGTGGGACTCGCGTTCTATAGAAGCTTTTGAAGATATAACCCAAGGTTTATATTTTAAATTGAAAGAAATTCAAAATTATAATAAAATTTGTTTCGCTAGTTGCTCGATGGAAAAAATTAATTGCGCGGGTGATCACTTATAAGACCTCTAGAGAACGTGTTAAAGCCTGCAACAGTAATACACACGCTCGCGAGGATTCTCCTCCTATACCGGGAGTGGAGCTTTATGATATACAAGATGGTTAGTAGAGTTCCTATTTGTCTCCTAGCTTGTAAAAAGAAATTTTGTTATTTTTACACTAATATGATATTAAAAGAAAAGTGGTGAGATTACATTTAATTCGACTACCGTGTTGTGAGCGCATTATCAATTCCTTCCCTTAAAAAGGATTATTATTTGAGCGACATAGCTCGTCTGCGTTCTGCGTGAAGCTATTTCTTAGATTTATGGGCAATCCTTACCTCAAGGCAATATTGCCTCTCATTCTTCCAAATTTTTGACTGTTTTGGGAACTCAAGGAACCGCTTTGGGGACATCAACACTTTTCCACGGTTGAAGAGATAAGGCCAAATCGAAAATTTTTTTTAGATGAAAGTGAACTACTGTGTCTCATTATCAACTGAAGGACTCGGCACGAATTCAAAGACGAATACCACTTAGAATTATATCAACATGAAAAAAAAATTACTCATTTAGACAAATCAAAGTAATGAAATGAAATAGTTTTATCATTTGTTGCGGTGTTTAACCCAAGAAAAAAGCACTAAAGACTAATATACACTTTCTAATTTTCCACTTTTCAAGTTTTGAACGAGTATAATAAAGGCGGTCGAACTCTTTCTGGCACTTTTGCAGTCGTTTTAATTTGTTATTGTGTCTTTTTATATGTCTTTTTTAAAGAGATCAATGTCGGTTTAAAGGTGCACCGCTAGATTTTAGTATTAGTTACATAAACAAAATGAAATAGGGAAATTTGTCTCCATTTACATAGTGAATGTTGACGATTTGTTACATTTTTCCATAGGTGTTGAAACGAACGTCGGTCATTTGATGATTTCACTTAATTATGCTTTGCCTGCCAGGCACAGTTATGCACTGACTCATTCTCCAAATATGTATCAACGCAGTCGCAGCAACTCAAATGAAGTTCTTTCTCCTCCAGTAGCAACGCAATCACCCGTAAATAAGGAACAACAGCATTTTATTTACAATAATAGCCATATCGAACGCGAAGATGCTTTAATTGACGAACACTTAGAATGCCTAGAAAAAGGCAACAATAACTTGTACTTAAATGGTAATACAGCCTTATCACCGCCTTCCACTTCCTTTTCTCTTCCTTCGATGGTTAATGAAACAAAGTCAAAAACTGTTAATCCCATTAACGGTTTCCAGGCTAACGATCACAAAAAAAACAAAAATCTTAAACGCAATCTAAAATGATCAATAATGACAACGTAAGGCACTAAATGTAAATATTTTTATATATACATATTTATATGCATATATGTATACGCGAAGTTTTATTTATTTAAAAGATCTTTGATTAATATTTTCATATTTACAATACTGTGTTTATTTTTACTTCCTTAGAAACAAAAAACGGTTTTAATGTGAATATAATTTTATGTTTTTTAGCAAGATGTTATAGAACATATTTTATTGCTGTAAATATTAGTAAATTATTTAAATCATAAAAAGTTTACAAAAGTCATTAACAATGTTTATGTTAAAACGATGGATTAATAACAATTTTGTCATTTGAAAATAAAAAATTGGAGATCAGTCACAAAACATTTCTTCATTTTCTTCCAATGCTGTTCGACAAATTACGACCATATTTAAACCGAGATCAAATCTCAAGTGCGGTAGAGTTTTTAGTAAAGTCGAAAGCCTTAAGTGCTAGTGCTTTAAGACTTTAGTCTTAGAATTTATCCTTTGGGTAAATGTATAATAATAATAATATATTTAAACTGAACTGCACAATTCTTTACCATATAAGTATAAAAACAAGAATTGTCTCCTAACAATTAATTACGTCCATATACATCTTTTTTATATAAATATAGAACCACCATCGTTCTGCTAATTTTTGTATTTTTACTACTTTTGATGACATTTAAATAAATCTGTTTGATATGTCAGCTTGAAATTCCACACATACTTTTTCCAATTGTTCTACCTATTTGACAATAACAATTTAATATTCTTAGTTGATTTTACAAACGCAAAGAAACCCGCTGATGTGAAGTAATAATCGGGGATATTCCGCGGCACACCCTGCTCAACTGATATAATAACGATAATTCACCGGATGGCTTAGGAAAGGACCTTTAATAAAATTTGCGAGACACAACTAAACCTCCAAATAATACTTATATACCTATATGTTTAAAGCCAACCTTTGCTAATGCTAGTTTTTAGTTAACGGCCTTTAAGTAATTAATTTGCCAGCAAAAATTATTAGATCTCACACATTTCAATAATTTGAATAAATTGGTTATATGAACGAAATTATTTGTGAGAACTAAAAATTATGTATCTTTAATGTTCATAGTCAAAGTTTGTACATTATTAATGCTTAAATGCTTAATGCTTAAAATATTTCGCAAAGAAAAAAAGTTGTTATTATCTCTGCTCAGTATAATCACTATGCGGAATATCGGAATGAAACAATAAACAAATATACGATTGTCATTGGAGATTGTGTGTATAGTAATATCGATAATTTTTAATAAGAAGGAAGGTAAGAAGTCGGTTTCTAATTAAAAAAATATGAAATTAAACGATTTAAATGATTTAATTATATTTGAACCTTTTCCTTTAACCTATGATCGCAAACAAAAGATTGTCTTGAACCACTTACTGCGTTTGGAAGAGAAAACTTGACCGCAAAAACTTTGCACCATTTATACTACTAGAAATTTGGCAGAAAAATTTAAGAAGTATTGTGAAATCACTAACTATAAAAGTCTCTACTCAGATAATTTTTGCTACTTGGGACATTATAATTTCACAAATATAGTTATTGAAAAACGTCATATACTGCAAATGTTCATATGTGAATATCAGGATGCAGATCATAATTTAATAACTTTAATCAGAGAAAATGGCAAGTTTTTTTTTTTTTTTGGGTTGTTGAGTAAAGTTGGACTAAGCTAATAAATTTGTGGCTTATATGCAATACTTTACTGAAAATGGCAAGTTGAACTATATATATGCAGGCAATTTCTTGGATACGTGTATAGGTTTGTTAAATCATGATTTTGCTAAGTAGATCAGTCAAGGCGTGGAAACACTATATGTCAATTTAAAGCGCGTACCTGATGACCAACTTTATAAATCGGTATAAAAATTGCCATTGCTAGGCAAGCGTTTAAAGAAAATTGACACCATTGTGGAATATGATGGGGAAAGAACTTTTGCCATATGTTTAAACTTATTCGGTTACGAAAACTTTATAAGTTATCCAATCGATTTCCTAAACGTATGTATTGCTTTCTAATTTTTCAATATTCAGCGATTATTCCGAAAAAAGAGCTGACGATTTGCTAGCAAAGCTAGGCGTGGGTCGAATATTTGTTACAACCGGTGTAAATTCTGAGGAAAAAACGAAAGTAAATTTCGAAAAACACGGGAATATTTCCATAAGCGCAGACATCGCCTCTCATTTGCCTATTGGGTTAAACAAAGATAATTAGCTCTTTTGCTTTTCTTGTCCTTGTTAGGATAACGATGATGAAATAGCATATAATAAAAAAAATCTGCATTTAATCGCCTGGAAGAAGCAGTAGCCAATTTGGCAAAGTGCAATGTGTTGATGGAATCATTGCGAGCATCACTGGGCACAAGTAATAAAAATGTGAAAGGAAGCGATGTAAAAGATGTCGAGCTAAGCAGCCAGTCGAACTGATAAAAAATGAGGAAACGTATCAATGCCTGTCAAAGGAAAATATTGATGAGGACTCGAAAGAACATAACGAGTCGATTCGCTGCGAAAAGTTAGTGCACAAACCGAAGACCAAAATTTGATTATAGAAAAATTGGGTGAAATAGAGAAAAACACGACAGAAAGTCTAAATGTTGTGTGTGTTGTGTGTACAAAGAAAGTATTAAATGTAAGAAATCGAAAGATGTACGAAAATGACAGAAATTATTCGAATTAAAAGGAAAAAGTTGGAGATTTTAGAGGAGGAGAAAAAAAAGAAATCAATGTAATTGTCGGCACATATTGTTTTTTTTGAGTAATGCGATATCTCGCTTTTATTTTTTGTTAATACATTTTCTTCTTTTTTTTTGTTTCTGTTCATCAACGAATTAGTGAAATAGTAAGTAAACTAAATATGTAAAAGTAAACTATCGCATTATGCCAAGCTTGGTGAACGAAGCCTGTAGCCAATACTCACTTTGTTGCATTTAATTTGGGGCAATCAACGGCTTATACTTCTTTTTATCTAAAATTAAATAGAAATAAGCATAGATATAGATAAACAAAAATAGGATAAACATTAACTTACCATTGGAGGAGAGTGAATCACTTTCATGATGCGGAGAGCTGGACCTGTTTTTTAATCTAAAAATGGAATAAAAACGAATAAATACATATTAGATTTTGAAATATGATTTAATATATTTATCTTAGAATAACGTTAGAATGACGAAGTTGACGTTGAAGTCCTCGCGCTCCCTGAAGTTTCTTCCTGTCAGTAGCATAAATAGCACGTATCCAAATAAATTTATTCGGTGGATACTGCCGCTACTGCAGGTTCCTGACGCCCTGAAGAAGGCAAGCCATGCCACTACAGTCGCCTGCACGCGCTTGCCGATGTTCTGCTCCACTATATGTCGTCGCTTAGGGGTGTAGAAAACGCATACCTCTATAAAATTTTCAATGCTCGCTCTCACTGCTCGGCGTACCAGTCCTATCAGTGTCAGTGTCTTTTGTAATCGGAATGAGACCTGCTAACACATCATCTATGGACGGTATAGCCCTGTTTATCACGCCCTCCTCAAACCTACAGAATCCCTCCCGCTCTAAACGCATGCTTTCCTCTACTTTTTTGTCACGGTGGAGTTGTTTTTAGTCGTTTCCCCGCCGCTTAAACCCCAATTGCATGCCGTAGGTACGCGTCATGAACTGGACGATAAATCGACTCTCCCTCACGTCATCTCAGATCCTTTCTAACGTCTTGTAAGGCCCATTTTACTTTCTCAACGGACACTGCACGGCTTAGTTCCGTGCTCAGTCTACCAGCTAGTTCTTTGTATTCGCCTTTAAACTTTTATTCTGAAAATGGAAAAAATAGCCACGCCCACCCAGTACATATGTACAATGTTATAAATGTTTTCTCTTAACACGTTCGCAGGCACAAAACATTTCAGGGAGCTGCAAAAATAGACAGGCAATTATTTTTGAAACTAGTTGTAATATCGAATATCTGATTATACACATATTATAAGAGTAGTCAGAGGATCGTATTTCAAGTGTTATATGAAATCAATGTTATAGTATCCAATAGATCATATTTTTCAACTAGGATGACGTGAATGCTGTAGCATTCATTCATAGAATACATGAGAGAAAAAGACAGCGTAATTGCGCTGTCTGGGATTCTTCGACAGTGTTTTTTCAAAACCGTCTGGGACTCAAATGTCTAGCTGCCGCAGATAATGAAATATCTAAGCATTTACAATGCACATTGTTGAAAGTAAGGGAAATTTTCAGAAAAAAATGTGCAATGATGCAGTCAGCTCTCTGTGAGAATTGTACGAAATATAGATGCTACGAATATAGATGCTAGATCAAGTATTACACCTCTAGTTTACTCAATGTTCCGGCATAAGGAAATTTGTAAAAACACGGAGAAAAATAAAAAAAATAAGAAAGTACTTAATGAATCAATTGGTCATTACTTTGAACTGTATATTAATTACAAAAACTTAAGGTTGCATGAAATTAAATGAACAAAAATTGGCTTTAAAATTTAAATGTTATAGCATTCACGTCCGCGAACATGTTAATGCTTTTGTTGTAGATTTATTCTATTCTATTATTGTAGCAGAGGTCTGTGTGCCTACAGAGGGCAGCATCGCTTTTTGTGCCTTCTCCAATACATTATATATATATATACATTATATATTCCTATGTGCTTTACACATTTCATTGCAATCTTTGGCACTTTACTCCCGTACATGGCATCGCGATGGCAATTATAATAACTTTTTCTACATTATACATAACTTTCATCTGTTGTGCCAGCTCCATACATTGGACAATCTTATTGGAATGCTCTGTTTGCACTTTTAGGGTCAATGGGATTATAACTTCTATTATCTGTAATATTCTATTATTATTTTTATTATCGCGGTTATTATCGGTCTTATACATATTTGTATGATTCAAATATGAAAATGGGAGAAATTTTTTCCATGCTAAATATATTAATTTATCATATCGAATTCGAGGTATTGTCCCTCTAATTCAAACAAAAAACAGCTCAGGTATACGTATATATAGGATGTATGCAGGAATTATCAGCTGGCTATAACATGAATTATTAAATTTTTTATTATCATTGTAGGAAAAACTCGCCAATTTATTATTTTGCGGCCACAGTAATGAACCAAAAAAATTTCCAAAAAAAAAAATTTACGAATGAGTTTTTTGGGTTTGATACTTCGGATAATTTTCGGCATATTATATTGAAATTAGTGGCGCTAACAAGATATTTGTCGCCATGTTAATTACTATTCGCCGTTATTTTTGTCATGTGCGAGAACTATAGGAAGTAACGGGTACTTTTCTTTATTGTATTGCATATGTATACTTTTTATTTTGATTTAAAGAAAAAAACACACTTATTATATCCACTGTATGGAAATAACGATAATAAAAAATGTAATAATGCCCGAAATATATGAAAATGTAAGTAGAGGAAAATAAATGCGCTTACCGCTAATAAACTGTTGAGACAATTTTTTTTGGGCGTTTTTAGGTTTTTTTGATGCCTTTTTTTTTGGTGTTTTTAGGTTTTTTTAACGCTTTTTTTTTCACAAACACAAATTTAAAAACTCCTAGCTAATAAAATAATCGAAACAAAATTAAATATACTGATAATTTTTTTTTTAATTTTATGTAAATGTTTCACAAACTTTTTATTTATTTATTTTTAAATTTTTTATTTTCTTTTATTTAAATTTTTTCGCAATTATTCACTTCCTACAACTTCTTTGTGCACTAAATTAATTTTATACTCTTTTATAATTCGTCGAATTTCTGCAATTTAAAGACAACTATTTATTTATGCTTTCAATATTTTGAAAAAATTCCTTCAATTTAGAGCTCTATTTATTAGAAATATTTTTAATTTGTCTCAATTTTTAACCGACTTAAATTTTTCAGTAAGCACTTTTAAAATGTCTTTGTTTCCACATAAAACTGTTTTTTCCCTTTACAAGGTTTATAAAAACAAGTACCATGTATTGAAAATTACAGATGCATTTGTCTGAGAATAAAATAAATTCTATTTCTGAGAAATATAAATTTTTTTTAATTTCTTTTATTTAATTTTTTTCGCAATTATTCACTTCCTACAACTTCTATGTCCACTTTTACAATGAATTTGAATTTATGTAAATTTAGATTTGGTATATTCTTCGCTAAAAGCCGTTACCTATTTTCCCCTTCACATGGTTTATTAAAAAAGAGAGGGCACAAAGTTGTTTTTAATAAATGTAAAATTTATGATGTTAATGTGAAATTAATGAAAATAAACAAAAGCTACTCCATACTCCATACCCCACAATAGCGAATACCCGATCTGTACATAAGTTTATATATATGTAAATTTAAATAAATATTTTTCAAATATCAGTTCAAATGCAAGGAAAAACACTCATTATTATGAGTTATGCGTTACCGCTTCTCAAGATTTTAGACGTAAAATTGTTTCTTAAAAAAAAGCATCAATAAAATCATCCAACTTCTTTTCATGCATTTGCATGTGCAATAAACGATGCATAAATGAAAAAAAGCTAAAGGCGTTTCGATGAAAATGGAAAAAAGCTGCAAGAGTTTCAATGAAAATGAACAAAAGCTACAACTCGCTACTACATGAAAATGAACAAAACTACAACTCGCTACTACATGAAAATGAGCAAAAGCTGCAACTCATTCAACGAAAATGAACAAAAGCTGCAACTTGTTCTATGCTTGAATTCTTCAGCATCATGAAAGAACCCTTAGGTGCATCCACTGTTTAGTTGCACATTTTTACCGCGAAATGTTAAATAAGCGAACTTATTGTGATGACGTTTTTTTAAATAAACGAGAATGATCGTAAAAATGCTTCAGTTCAATATATATTTAATAACGTTTATCGTTCCATTTCGTCAAATTTCAGATCGACGGGAGTACTGAAATCTGTACTAAAGAAAGTGTTGGAACGTAAAGTAGTAATGTAAAACTGTAGAATAGTAAAGTGCAGCATTGCCAGATGTTCATAAAGTGGTGACCTGGGCTTATTTTTCCCACTAATCGATTCTACTAATCGATTTAACCACACTAATAGCTTCTACTAACCGATATTAACCACACTTATAGCAGCGGTCGCTACGGCAAATGTAATTGCTTCATTTGCTACATTCATTTGCCACATTTGCATATTTTACTTTGAGGGCACTACAGAAGTAAAGGTATATTTCTGTTCGGTCACAAAGCAGGCTATCAGCCTGCATGAGTATCTATGTAGATACACCCAAGTAAAATTAATATAAATACAATATTGTAAAAAGTGAGAAAGAAGAAAACAAATGTAAAAAGAACAAAGAACTGCAAGCTGAAAATGAATAGAAGCAATGTCGCACTAAAAGTGAAAGTAAAGTCGTTTAGAAAAATTGAAGGGTTCTTACTAAGAAAAATCGAAGAGTTTACACTATGTTCGTTATTAGCAATGGGGAGCTACCACTTTAATCCCATTTTGAGCATATTTAAGCCTCTCTGTCCTAGGTGTCCTAGGGCTGTCCTATAGAAAGTTATAGATTGGAACCGAAAGCAACTACAATACTAAAAATATTGTTACAAACATGTTTTGCTGAACATAATAATTATAGTAAGTTCAAATAGAGACCATCAATAAACATGTTTTGCTTATTTGTTTAAACATTTGTATAAAATATCCTACGTATATGTTTCAAATGTATACACATACAGATATTTTACTGGATCAGGAATTTTTATATTTCAAAATAACGACATACACTTCAACTAGTTGAAGGCAAGATGCATTAATTTGTCTGCTTTTGCTGAAAAATTAATAGGAAAAATGAAAGGCCAGTTCGCAGAATAATTGAATGAATGAAAATGCCGCTTGGAGTCTCAAATAAGATTTTAAAGCATATTTTTAAAGCTAAAGACTAATGGACTTTTTTCAAAAAGCGTTCAAATTCATCTTGGGTTTTTGTTTGACGTTTCTCTCGCGTAAACAGTACTGCAATGGCTACATTCAAATTCAGTAATTTCTTCCTCACTATCTCGAAATAGCCAATTATTCAAGGACACTTTTCTGAAAAGTTATGCAAAAATATTAACGTATTTCTTATTTATCTTCCACTCACTTTGTATGCTTTGAAAATCGCTTCCGTAAATAACTATTAGTATATTAATTACGTCAATGCAATAATATTAAGGTTTACGTCAATTCCACCACCTTCCCATTTCTTGCGTGATGGGTATTAAACAGATGCAACGTAGTGTTTAAATTAGGTGGTTGTGGACACGTGCGGAAACCATGATATGGTGTTAAAGAATTTTTACATATCATTTGGCCTTGGAATGAAGTACGGCCCTATAACACTTTTACATCCTTATCACAAAGCTTACATTGCTCAGAACATGCTGAATCTTTTTTGGATTTCTTGCACTTCTTAGATGGCCTTTTCCTTTCACTATCGCTCCCTTCTTCGTCATCTAAATCAATTTGGTTGTTTAAATGTCCCATGCACACTATATCATCGTCACTTTGGCCTCTAGGAAATGACGACTTCGATTTCAGTTTTGGTTCCGAAATTTCTTGTTTTTTAAGAATTCGAGATTTCTTTAATGATGATGTAGGCAGGCTTTCGTCCGAGCTTGGCGATGAAGCCACTTTGTTACATAACTTGAGATCATTGGGTTTATGTTTTTAAAATCTTTGCTCTTTACTGTGGATGATGGACGTTTTATTTGTGATTTTGAAAACTGCTCTTCTTCAGGGGAAGAATCACTTGAGGACGAACTTGATGAAGATATCTCACTCCTACTTTAAACTTTAATTTGTGGCTGCTCTTACTGTATGTTTAACGACAAATTCGAATTTCCAGTTTTTATATTTGCAACGGCGGCTCAATAGTAGGTGTATTCTTAAATGTAGGTGGTAGGAATCGATGTACCGAATCGATGTCCTTCTTTCCTTCTTTTTTTTGAGGAGGCAAAAGAGCAAAAGCAGCATCTTTTTGCTCAATTTCAGTCGACTGCTCTTTCCTTGTCATAGTATCACTAGAGTGCATGCTCTCCTGGCTGAAGAATACATTATTATGGCGTACATCGTTATTATAATGCCAATTCATTTGATAATCTCGTTCTCGATGCCGATGTTGTATATCCACAAATTTTCCTTAACTTTAGTAAAATTGGATGCCGTAGTGAGATTTTCTTATCTATGACAATGTGTCTGACTTGAAAGTCTCAAACTAAAATTCAGTATATAAACGTCGGCTCGACGGATACGGTGGGATGGCCATTCTCATTAAAAAAGGAATCCCTTTTAGGCAAATTCCGTGCAAGTCTTCTGCAGACATAGTCATTGTCAAAACTTCATCTCTCAAGCCGAATTTTCCGATAGCATCCTACTATTTCAAACCAAACATTTCTATTCAGATCTATCGTGATGAAATGCAAAGGCTGTGTAATTTCCTCGTAGGCTTCCAATATGTATTTCTTGCTGGAGATTTCAACACGACACATTCTCAGTTTGGTGACACAGTCTCTACTAATAATGGCAAGACTCTTTTCGAGTTTAGCACCTTTATTTGTCTCAACAAAACAATACCATACCTTACAAAAAGTAGTTGGATCGTTGGATGGGATTCAGATTACCAATACTTCCAACAGCTTTCACCAGGAAATTTAATCAGCTCGAACCAATCTTCAGATTACCAATACGTTTATTCCAAAGCCATGGTGGAATGTTTCATTTTCTGCGATTTTCCACAGACTGCAAGTCTGCAAGAATGGAAGGTAGCGGTCAGAAAAGCGAAAAGAAAACATCGGCCCTACCAATTCAAGGAATTTGTGCTAACGGTAATTCAAGATCATTTTGGAAAATTTTAAAATTTTGAAAAGTTTTAATTGAGACAAACAGAATGTACAAGTACCCGATATGGAATGGTACAAATGACAAACTTGCTTAAAAGTCGACTTGCATCAAAGTTATTGGTAGTATCTTAGCCTATGTCTCTCCCTAGCCTTCCGCGGACAGCTTATCTTCGTTATTGATAGGTGAACTTTTGCGCGTCCTTCAATTCAAAGGAGAGGGTCTTCTGCCGCTTGGCTACTATGTTAGTTCTGTCTGGCTGTCAACGTTATTTTTTCCCATAAACCAATGTTTGACAAATAACACAATTCCAAATGATTGGTGAAGAATTAAGATTGTACCGGTTCCTAAGATCTTGCTGATCTTCCGAAGTTCAGACCTATCTCGACTTGCTTTTGATTTGCTGTTTTTTTAGACATCACAAATATCATGGCTGAGCAAAGATTTATGAAGTTTGTGAACATCCGAAATCTCAGTCTTGCTCGATCTTATGCGTACCAGAAACACACATCTACGAACATGTGCGTAAATATAGTTGCTTCCTCAAAAAACGTATAGAAAGGAAGTCCTAATGCTCTTTTTACGCATCAGCAAATCCCATGAGTGTGTTGATCTGCGTAAGCTTGGAAAAATTCTAAGAGGTAAAGTTTATGGACGTCTACATCCCCTTCGACCTATACACAGCTAGTCTACATTGGTCTCAGGACAACAAAAGACTTATATTTCAATATGGTGATGACTTTTAATTAGCCTTTCGGCAGAAGGGTCTTTACACGAAGCAGTTATTGTCCTTGCTGTCAAGGTGAATCTCTTGCACGAAGCTTATATTCATTTAAACATGTGCTGCAATCCCGGCAAAACCTATCTATCTGATCTATTTTGCAGAAGAGTCTAAAGAAAGTTTTCAATATTTCCATCAATACATTGGTAAACCAAAAAATATAATTCAAATATTTTAACAGTATTATTAATTTAAATAAATAACTAAAATAAAATTCTAACCCTACATTGTCATTACAGCACGGAAGCTTTTAAGAACTGTCAGTCTGGATCAAATTTCTTCAAACTCATCATCAATTTGCAAAATGGGCTTTCCCAAAAGAAAGCCTTGACGCAGACTGTATGTCTGCAAAAGCAAATTAATTATTATTATCTAAACGGCCCGTATTCACATTTTGAATTAATTTTGATGGAGGTAAAAGACTTTCATAAAGATCTATTTTATATGAGAACTTTTATAAGAAATATGAACGATCATTTAAACTTATACTTATAAATTAAATAATTTCCTCTAAACTTACCCAAGCAAACACAGCTATTAGCACTGAGTATAAAGCTACTCTGCACTTCGTCTAAGTATATTGCAGATTTAGCTGACTTAATTAAAACAAGTAAAGTGATCGTGGGAAACGACCCAGTAACCCGGTTTTTTGCAGTGAAATCACCCTTGAACTAAAATATGTCAGTGTACCAAATTTCATCAAATTGTCTTAAAAATTTGGGCCTGTAGGTTGAACACAAGAAAATGTGACAGAAAGACGGGCAGATAATCTTAAATCAAAATCACTTGCTAAATCGACAGGTATAACGTAAAGTGGACCTATTCTTAGTAATTCTGGATGTTGTATACACCCGCACAAATTTGATATACTCGTGTACCGCAAGTGGTGCAGGATATAAAAAAACTAGAAAAAATTATACATGATTATGTATGAAATGCACCCAGATGGAAATGCATATTACGTACTTTCCGATACCCCTTTTTTAAAACTTAAATAAGTATTTTCTTTCGTAAAGTATAATATAGGCGATTGCAAACATAATCTAAAAGTCATCTGGAGATAAATAGAAGAAAAATGCAAAATCATTAATTTCCAGGAACCTATCGCAACAACTCTTCTTTTCCTATTTCCATCCGGAACCAAATTGAAATATGTAAAATTTGACGAGTTAAATGGGTGCGTCCCTTTTCCGACAACATTCAATTGTTTTACAGAAAAAAATTGTTAACTAATATTTTTAATACCCTTTTTAGTATTCCATATAAGAAAGGCCTTAAAACAATAATTACGGAGTATGAAAATTCCTCCATTTTGATGTGAAGCCAAGATTTTATGACTTCTTTTCTTGTGCTTGAGTTCTTTGAAGTGTGACATAATTATGCAAATTCAGCATAATCCTTTTGCAAAAAGAAAAACAAAAATTATGTCACACTTCAACTGAGTATTGCATTACGAAATGCAATACGATGACAGGCGCCCTAATTAAAATAATTATAGTTTTTGATTACCTTAGCATTAAAATACCTGTAGAATTAAGTGTAAACACCACTAACAGAAACAAAGAATTTCAATTGTTGCAAAGCAATTCAAAACGTATTAATCCGCTAATTTTTATAAGGCGTTCCATTTTCCTAAAATATATAGGGACTGCTTCATGCCGATCCGTTTGGCATTTATAAAGAGGCAGATAGTCTTGGCGCACTGAAGCCGAGCAGCTTAGGGAACCATCAATAACGCTTCGTCACACTTTGGAAGGATTCATATAAAACGTACAGTATACCAGAAAACAAAATTCTTTTCAATTTATAGAATAAGTCCTGTTATATATTGTATTTAGGACAAGTTGCAGTCTATCTGCGTATTATTCACTTGTTTCATAAGTATGAACACATTTGTTCGAAAAGATTGTTATTAAACAAATTATTTTTATATAAGAATAAAGTAATTACTCCTCAGTAGTGCTTACTGCATTCTTTAATTTATATGCATTTAGCCGGCGTCGTCTCGTGGGAAGATCATGGAGCAAAGGTCCGAATACTTTAAGGGGATTTGGAGAAACTCTGAGACTGAAGAGCTTTCCAATCGGACATCTGCCTTTAAGTACTTTCAGTTGAATGAAGATTCCTTTCTTTTTATTTAAACTCCTCTTAATATTATAGCCGTATTTGGAATTTTAAGTTTGCTTAATTGCGCTGTAGTTTTGGCTAAACTTTATGTATGTGGGCTAAAATTGTTCTTCTGTATATTGTTAACATAGTATTCGACTGAAGAACTTTAACTCTACTGTAGACACATTTCAATCACCATATTTTGCACTTCGTGTTTAGTCGCCTAATTTATAATGTGTAGAAAACTAGCTATACTTTAAAGTCAGCTTATCTATAAATGACGCGGTAGTTAAATAAATAAAACAATAATTTAAACAAAATTATTGTAAAATTCTAGGATATCCGAAAAAGAATATTCAAAGACGCGAAACGTCAATTGCAGTACATGTATAAGCCGAACAAATTCCTGGGAACCTTGCATATAAAGTTCTTTTCTTTGTTTTTTTTTTTTGGCAAAAATCACATATGATATTGTAACGTAAACCGGCCTTTCGTGAATTTTACATTATTATTCGACTCCTTTTGAAATAAAGTTCGTACCACTGAATTGTGAATTTTAGGATAGTCTAGGTTTTATTCACAAATTTATTAACAAATTATTTTCGGAAATTTAAATTTCGCTTTGATTTTACGTCTCGACTCTATTGCAAATTCGATCCATTATATATTTCACTGCTAGGTCGTATGGTATCCAAAAATTTCTTTCTTCACATTTGTTGATATGAAAAATTAGCACTTGTTGCATGCATTACAATGGTTACACTGAACTTGATCGCAATAAGAAAATATATAAAATTAAATTGATCAAAATTTGAATTCCTTTCTTTATCAAAACGATTCCTCAATCGGGCAAGAAACTTGTTTTGAAAATAAAAATTCGTATTAATCTTCTGTTGAGATTTTATCCGTTAATATGATTTAGATTTAGACATAATTCAACGCCAATTAGTACATCTATATAGTGATGTTGTCTGAAATGTTCCAGTCTGTTGCGTCCAAAAATTGATTAAGCAACTTTTTCTATGCAGCCTTATTATTATATTTTTATTTATAGTACGAAATCTGCCGGACTTCTCCAATTTTTCAAGAATTTCATCGAATTTTTCAATAATTGGTCGACCAGAACACGGCATGTTTTAACATCGAACATGATCCGTGATCAAAACGAGCAAATCATTTCCGTGCTGTTGATTTTGATGAAGCATCTTCACCATCAACACCATGAACTTTTCGCGAGCCCGCAAAGCATTATTGCCTTGGTCGAAATGGTGTTGTAACATGTAGCTAATTTTTTTCAGATTTTTGGCTCACTTTCGAAATGCAATTCATTTCAACTGACTTAACGAAATTCGCCATGTTTCTTTTTCTTAATTATACATGGACCGTCGACTAAGGAGGAGGTCATTCGAATACTCTATCACTCCTGGCGACGTATGAGGATGATGGTGTTGATGTTTGTGTGGAGGCACCACAAAAAGAATAAATAATATATAATATATAATATATAATATAATATATAAAAAAGAATATGTACTAATAAACATTTTCTGGAATAAAAAATGCATGAAAAATGCGTGAAAATATTATCAAGCGCAACCTTTATTTGAGTTTCACTACAATTTCTTCTGCAAATAATTTCTTTTAATTTCTATTACATATAAGCCACACTTTTCATTGACTTAGTACGCATATTGGAAAACTATTTTATACTATATATTTTTTTTTTTTACTCGGCCGAAAGCAAAAAAAAAGTGCTTTTGAAATTAAACATTCCTCGATAGTAACAAATCAATGTACTTTCATTCGACACTATCATCTGATTGTGAGCAATATCTATATGGGTATATCGATGCTGCATTCCACTAAAACATTCGGTTATTCGTTTGTGAAATTGAAAAAATAAATATGTTTTAATTTTGCATTTAAAATTTCAGGGGTTCGAGTATAATTACTTTAGGAAGACAAATTAGCATGGCTAGACCGTACTATAGAGCGATCGCTTTAAAATGAAAATTATGGTAAAGTGAAAATACTGGTGATTATCACCAAAAAAAATAACACATAAGCAAGTATTTTAATTCAAACAACTATTTATAACCCGAAATTTATTTTTATATACATAATTTAATTTACAATAATGAAACTTTATCAAGTGATTATATGGTAAAATACATATACATATGCGCACTTATTGCATTTCCTCGACAAAATGTCTAAAAACATTTCTTTTGCAATTTTCCAAATGCATCAACCCATCAAATTTGGGTATTTGAAAGTGCCTGCTAGTTTCTTCATAAGCTATAAATGATTAAATACAAGTAACTAATAAGTATTAGTGTTCAAGATACGAACTTAATAATTTTTAATTTTTTAGATCTGATTTTGCTATAGTTTAGTACAGATTGATCTTTCTCAATATTGTCTGTCTTCCGGCACAGGTGGCATGTACGTAAGGTTTCTGCACAACGCGAACATGCTCCATGCCCGCAGAGAAAAGCAACATCACGTGTTCTTTCCGTACATATACAACAATAGTGCGATTCTTCATATTCCTGTGTTTTATTTTCTAAATAGCGTAATCGATCCACAGATGCTGTACTTGTTGTATCATCATTTGGTATAATACGGCCGTTAGCGTCTATTCGTCGCTCTATATGCAGCCCACACCGCAAGCACTTCTTCATTCGTTTACCACAATCTTAATAAGCAATTAAGAAACGCATTGTGGAATTTTTGGGTTTTACACGGTTGGCATTTATATTTAAAAATGATTTCATGTAAATGGCCGCTTTCCATTTGCTGCCTTGTGACTGCCCATAATTGCCCAGTAACGTAATCGCTAGTAAAAAGAAAAATTGATGTACATTGTTGCTACATCAATTCAATTCAATATTCAAATTCAGCGATGCACCAAAATAATATTGGCGAAATGAAGAAAACGAATCAAGAAAAATAAAATTATAACATTTACTTACGGGTTACAATGCTGCAGAACACAGAAACTTATTGAAACTTATTGGCATATATTATTGGTATAATTTATAGATCAGTTTATAAATCAGTTCATTCAATTGACGTCGGATATAGTAACATGGATTCCAACACACTGTAGTAGCTGTGTAAGAGGAGATAGTTGTAAAGTCCGCTTCATTTGTAGCGTAAATAGAAGAAGAACTTACCTACAAATTGAGTTTCTTCCAATTGCAACACAAACTTGTTGGTATAATTTATAAATGAAAATAATTTATTACAAATTTATTAAGTTTATTATTATTAACATTAAAAAGTCGAATTGATATGAAATGCATCCCAAAAATCTGTTATTTGCAGTTTCTTTGTGGCGAAATGAAAAAAAAGCATGTATGTATGTATGTATGTGTGCAGATTGTGCAAAGCACATAGTTGCTTGAGAAAAATAGTCGAAAAAGCTTCTGTTATATGAGAAAATATGGCTACACTGTTCTAGATATAAGGAAATAGCTGCGGTGGCGACATTCGTAGTGGCACAATTAACACAATTAACACTTTAAACGGCTGGCAGCCCCTGTGGGCCTACGCCATTGTTTAACTTAATTAACTTAATAATTGTTATATAATTGTTATAATAATATATATATGGAATAACAATAATAATTAAAAGGCGCAAGTTTTTTTTAACAATTATAATACGATAATATAATAATATAATAACAATTAAAACCCCACACAATTTGACTTATATACTGATCCGGCAGCAGACAAATCTACAAATGTCTAGCAAATGTTTGTTGATGATGAGCGGCAGCCTCTTCACCTTATAGATCGACCCATGCTTGCTTATATTCAGACGAGTTCGCTAGAGACAATATAATAATAATATAATAATACACAATATTATATATATATATTTTTTTTTTTTTTGTGTTGTTGAGTAAAGTTGGACTAAGCCAATAAACTTGTGGCTTATATGTCCGAAGTGCAATACTT
>KK502557.1:363510-391546 GCA_000688735.1 Glossina austeni
GAAAGTAGCGCGTTCGTGACGTTATTTACAGAATAAGCTTGGATGTCAACCTTAATCGCTTGAACAGCGTTGCCATTCTTTCTCATATAACAAATATTTACAATAAATTTTTAAGCGGGAGTTGTTGCAGTGTTGTTGTTGTTGTTGTTGCTGGTTCCTGTTGCCTGCTTAATAAATTTTAGTTTTTAGTCCTAAGTTTTGCTGTATCCTAGTATTGTAGCTGACCAATTGTATTGTTCTTCTTTCAAACAAATTTAAAGCCAATCAACCATAGATATTCACCATGGCTTCTGCTGAAATTCTAGTCAACTCCATGCGCCCTGCAGGTAGATATAGCGTTACCAACCGGAAAACAATATTTTAAAGGCAACATATCGATAGATGGCGTTGTAAATAAATAAATAAATGAATAATTAAAAAGTAAGAAAGTTATATTCGGCTTTGGCCGCATGTTACATCTTTATGGTCATAGCAAAGTGAATGGAATAAAATACATCTTTCACTTTTTACTTCTTTAAAAGACATATTAAAAACAATTAATTCACCATGCCGTGACGTTCGCCATAATTAGATAAATTACAAGATAGATAACAGAATTCTATTCTCCAAATCTTTTTTTGTGGTACTCATATCAACGGAAGCGGGCTCGGAACAAAGATTCTCAATTTACCAATGCCTTTGCACAAAGATTCTCAATTTGCCTTTCCACAACAATTTTCTATTTACCCTATTTACTCTATTTTATATTTATTATATCTCTACCAAGAGATTGTGAAAAACAGCTGTTTCTTGCATTTATATCAACCTAAATCAACCGAAAATTTCATGGAAAGAAAAAAATGAATTTTATATTTGGAATAATATTTGAGAAACTTTTCCCGTTTATTTGCAAATATATACGACCATTGATGTTAAAATTTTGCTTACATGTGTTGCAAATGTTTCATAGTATTGTAGAGATTTATCCTAAATGATGAAAACAAATTAGTGATTTTATATACATATTTATAAAAAATAAGCTTTAAAAAAAATAAAGCTTTAACTAAACAGTTGATACGGAAAACACATACTCGTTTGTTCACATTGTATAGCACACATGCAGTACACATGATATTTTTTTTTATAACCCATGTAAAGGAAAAAACAAGCTAACGGCTTTTAGCAAAAAATCAAAATCATTTCACAAGTGCAAAAAGAAGTTTGACAAAGTGAAAAATTGCGACATAGAAAGACTTTACGGTTTAAAATCCTCAGCCTAAGACTACACAGTTTTTCAAATATAGTAGGATTTGGAATAGTAAAATTAAAAAGAAACAAATTATTTTTACTCTCGGCAACGTTTTGCAGTCATAATCTTATAAAAACTGATATCAATTTTAGAGCAGTAGAGGAGCTAACAATAAAAACAATACGGAACCAGTTTTGAAGTACTAATTGATGTTGGGACCAAATTAATTTCAATGTTCATCCTGCTCAAGCATATGTAACTTAGTTTGTTCGCGATCGGCGCTTCTATTTCATACAAATAGTGTAGAAATCTAAAGTCCCTCTCGCGCGTGAGAGACATGAACTGAATATAAATTGTGATATTTAAATTATGCGTGCGTGGATATATAACGGTACATACATGACATGTTATTGCAAGTAGCGAAAGAACTTCCATTAATGGACGGAAAGACGATATATCACGAATGTGATATTTGGCAGTATTCACTGCATCTTTGGCGAATCCGTTTAAAATTCTTGAAGTTTGTTTGTCAATTTACCATTTGTTAATAATATTATTTTTAATTTTACTGCAATCAACCAACTTTTATAAATTTATGGAAAAATTTAAAATAAATAAAAATATATTTATCATTGACTAATAGCAATAATGCACAAAAAAAGAAAACAATAATAAAAATAATCGTGACGGACGCAAAACTTGCGAAATATAGAAAAATTCACTAGCGTCAACAAATAAACATAAGAATCTAATATGAACCAACAGTCTAAATTAATCGTCAAATTTATTAACTCCCAGACAAAACGCCAGAATGCCTAAAATTTTTCTATTTTTATAACCACCACTGAAAGATGGGAGATATACTTATTTGGTTGGTTCTAGATTATTTATCCCCGTTTCTATTATTTGAGCAATTTTATACAAACTATCATCTATTTCCAAATTCTCCAAGCCTTTATACAATGTACGCCTAGTTTACATATTGTTTGAGAACGTTTATGCACTGAAACAGCAATTTTCGGGGCAATCAAGTTGAGCTTTTCAAAGTTTTAGCAAAGACTCGGTTACCGAGAATTAAATTTCTCGGGTGAATGAGATTCTCTAAAAGTGGGTTTCAATTATGTTTATATACGTCATTGCAAAAAAAAGAAAATTTCTTAATATATAATATTTAAGATTAAATTCATTTAGCTAAAAACAAATATTTAGTTGAAGTTTTTATAAAAAAAAAAAAGAACATATAAATCATGTGTAAATGTATTTTATTGCTTTTCTTTTTTGTATGGACATTATTAATAATAATAATAAGATAATGCCTTACTTATGCATCTTTTGTTCGCTCTACGTAAATAAAATTCTTATACGATAAATTTCTATTTAGTAAAAATATACACGAAAATTATGAATATGAAAATATTTACAAGAATTAATTAAGTTAAAGATAATTTAAATATACTTTATTAGTTAAATATTCGTAACTAATTTAAGTTAAAACTTGGCGCATTTAAACACGACCTTGGGAGTTTTTTTAGTTTAATATGAAATTACCATTAAGATCAATTAAAACTGAACACTAAAACCATATGCAGCGTAGGTTAGTATGATTAAATATACGAAAATCTTATTACAATAGCGTCTGTACTCTTTTAATAATACCCACATTCTAGTAACATAATAAACTGCTGCGTCTCCAGATACTATTTTCCGTCATAAAATAAATTGTGTAAGCACTTCTAGTGCCCCTGAAAAACTGCTTCTCAAAGCGCATTAAAATTTCTTAAGTACGCAAATTCGATGTCATCCATGAATAGCCGCACGATTTGTATAAAAATAACATTTAAAATCTTAGTTATGATACTTGTCTCTCTTTGTAATGAAATTCTTAAATCAACGAATTTAATCAGTTTTTCTTTACACATGTTGCGGTTTTTGCAAATTCCAACAACAGACAGATTTATTTAAAAGTTAAGCCATTTAGTTTTGTAACCAGAGAATAAAATATCCATTTCATAAAATTAAACCTTTCGATGATGTATGAATCCTATGTAAGTAGAGGCGCAAGCAGAAGATGATCAGTTTTTGGTTGTTATGGCTACAGCTGCGCCATCGTTGGGAAAAATTGAAAAGGTGAAAAAATACCTCAATGGTGGTTACTGAATTTGGAAGTCGCTTCAACTACTGACACCTATACAGTTTGCGATGCGCGAGATTAAAAGTTATGGAATATTTTTAAAAAGGAACAACAAATAAACAGAATGCAAATTCTTCAACTTAAGCGAAAATTGATTCACTTGTATTTACGCTATGGTAGAAATTGAACTGAATGGAAATTTGTTTAAAAAAATTTAATTTTATTAATAATTACAAATATCAGAAAAGGTCAATAATTGTTTATCACATCAAATTCTTTAACTTCAAATCCAAGCAGATTTAAAACACCTTTCATTGACGAAGGTCTCAGTGCTGTTGTGGAGATGTCATGGCTAGAGCAAACTTTTCAACTAAAATACGTAAATGGACTCCAAATGATATTAAGAGAGATGAGTGCCAAATTTCGGCAAAAAAATATAGCAATTAGTGACAAACTGCATCAAAAAAGAACGAATGAAGGAAAAAATAATTAATTTGCTAAAAGCTGCAAGAAGTAGCGGAGAAGTGTTCTAGAGAAATAGAAACGCTGTCTGAGATAACGTGTAACTCTAAAGAAAAAATACAAGCTAAACAAATTTCGTTTGCTGAAGTGGTGAAAGTTAAGGTGCCCGTAATCAAGCCGGCGATGGCTGTAATTGTAAAAACCATCGTTATTCAAAAAATCGAGAAATCTAAGCTCGATTTGACAAATGCGCGGTGCAAGCACAATTGAACGGTACTAATTGTTTGTATTGAAGAGAAGGAGCTCTTTAAAGCAAAGGTTACCATTGGGAAGTCGTTGCTTCCAAGGATGAATATTGGTAACGTATATGAGAATGACAATTTTAATTAGGAAATTAAGAGATCAGAATCTTCGTCTTAAACGATACTGAGAACTGTTACGTGTGATGAGGGAAAAATGTAGCGGCGTTGTGGTGAAAATAGACACTGAGTCGTTCAAGAGGAGGAGGGACGAAGAGAGCCTGGGAGAAATGCAAGACCTACATACATCGCCCCGTGGCTAATACTTGCAAGAATAGTCATGTGTGCTGGTAATGCCTTGCTAGCCATAAATCGTTACAGGAGAATGAGGAAGTTATTTCGAAATGTGTTAATTGTATACTAATAAATAAAAAATGTATATTGAGTCTGAATATTGATGAAAGCCATAAGCCACTGTAGGGTGTAGCTTAAAATATTGATAATTCATCTCGTGGTTTCTTTCTAGCATTTCTTGGAAAATCTACGTCAAAGCTAAACAATAAATATTAATTAATATAAATTTTCGCAACATTTTCTGTTGGCAATTTCCTTTGGTATCCCGAGATCAAAACCTTATTAAACCTTATTGAACGCTATTAAACATTCTTTAACACGACAAAATTAGGCAGAGTTAAACATCAAAACTTTATTAAACCTTATTAAACATTATTAAACATTATTAAACATGTCAAAATTAAACAGAGCTAAAAATCAAAACCTTATTAAACCTTATGTAACCAGCTGCGATGGAACGACTCAAAATCATCTTTAATCTCGGTTAACAACGGCATCATTCGCTCTCGATTTTGTAATTGGTTCCCGTTGTATCGTTGACGATTCTCAAAGTGCTTTCTCTCTCAAATCCAAGATATGAAGGCTTAGAGCTTTTCCAAACTATTTTTGTGCTTGCATAATAAGAGTGAAGCAAAACAAAGAATAATTAATTTTATTAATAATTATATGATTATCGATATTAAAAATGAAAATTAGTACACGCACTTACTTCCGTTTCTTGCTTGGAATATCATCCCCAGCTTCGTAATCCGTCACGAATGGATTTCTAAGCATATATAAAAAACAATTAAACAATAAAAAATCTTACATTAAAATTGTACCAATGGCTGAGTTCTATTTGCAAAAGATTTTTCTGGCACTAACTAACAAAGAACGAGAAGAGATCATCTATTTATAATCAAAATTGCAATAAAATAATTTAATAAACGCTAAGAAATATTTTATTTAAAGGAAAACGTTACGATAGTGAATAATTTTTATATAAGATTTTCTTTAGGCTTAAACATAATAATTCGTTATTTCTATTATTTTATTAGAAATGAAAAACAAGTAATAAAGCCGATTTATTTTCAAATTTAAATATACTTTTTAAATTAACATGTAAGCAATTCATTTCCTTTTTTACTGCCTCAATGAAGTCCAACTGCTGCATTCTTTTAAGAGCATTTTCGTCATTATTTATTTTATTGATCAATCAAAAATAGGGTCATTTTTATATAAATTTTCTTTTCGTTATTTTTCATATATTTGGTTTTTGCATATATGTAGATTTTTTTAGTTTTACTTCTCAAAGCATATGTTTTTGTTTACATCAATTTGTCATTTTTTCTTATAAAATAATATGGTAACGCAGCTTCGCCCACGTGGGATTTTTACCGCAAAAAACGAGATAACGCATCATTGTGTGATGGCTCTAACCGAACTTTGATGGCTTCTATTTTAATTACATATTACATATTTAGAAAAAATTTCAAAAAATGCAGTAGAACAAATTGATGTACGTAAGCAAAAACTATAGGTAATGTGGTGATGTAGGAAGCTGACACAATGAGGCGTAATTTTCGTCTGCATGTTGAAAACTCCTAAGTACTAATCACAGTAAGCAGCCGCGTTACCATATTGTTTTACAGGAAAATGTAAACGAAAGCGTATAAATTTATAAAAAATTATGAAAAAGAAAATATAAAAATAAAAAGCTTATTTATTGTTCAGTGATAAAGAAAATTAATTAGATATATGTAGATATATACATTAGATATATTTTTGTGTATTAATCCATCCAAAACAATTTGATGTATATATTTCAACTTTAAAATAAATAGGCTTTATTTCTTGTTTTTCCTTTCCTACAAAATAGTGCATAGCAGAAACCGAAATTGCAAATCACATAAAATAAAATAAAATGTATATTGGTGTAAGATAAATAAGCTGCTTTTGTTTCTTCTTGCACGTTGCTTCCTATTTGTTCCATTTGAAGGTATATATGCACAACCATATGATTTATCAGTTCTCATAAAGTTTTGCGAAAAGCCGGCAAAGTTGAAATCCCAACGCCTCATTGAGTCGACCCTAAGTGTGCAGCTGAATTTTCTTACGTGAAATAAATAAATGCACGGGCAAGTGGTGTGCATAATAATTTAATAAAAAATAAAAATTTTAACGTGTATATTTGAAACAATTTAATGTTTAATCAATTTTTATATTACTTAAAAAGGCATTGCCATTTTGTAAAGTAGAAACTTTTTTTTTTTTGAAAAACAACAATTCGCTTCTACTTATTTCGGCTTGGCAGTTCTTTAACAATTTGTCATTTTTACCCTAAAAAAAAGCACAAATGTCATTAAATGCTGTTTTTATGTGCGGAACGAAAGTTTTTACAACAAATTTGTCTATTTCCATGTAAGAATTTTGGAAAAAATCTCCGAAAAACTATAAACCTGCGTTCTTTCTAGAGACTTTATATGTGGAAAATCAATTAATTTAAATAAATGTCGTGAAACAAAAGCATTTTGATGATAAAAAAGAAATCTAAGGTCGGTCTCAAAACAACAAAGAGAGTTGTGATAGAAAGCGTAATTTACAAATTACATTCAAGGCTACGCCGTTCACGCCGTAAAAATATTTGTACATGTGCGTCCTGTACTTACAGATAAGTTGTAAATATTTATAATACGTTCAGTATGGAGGACGGTCTGACAAATGAACAAATAGATAAGGTTTTGCAATTGCAAGATCTTACGGGAATTGAAGACATTAACGTATGCCGGGATGTATTGATAAGACATCAATGGGATTTAGAGGTAAAAAAACACTTTTTACAAGTTTGCTTTGTCCATAAGAATATTATGATAAATTCAAGGTCGCCTTCCAAGAACAAATGAACATACGTGAAGGACGTCCAAGCATGTTCGCTGGCTCACGAGATGTGCGTGCTCCTGTTGTCATCAACGATCGTTTTCTGCAGCAAGTTTTCTCTGCTACGATGCCAGGAGGGCGCACAGCGCGAAGTATCAACGGAGCGCCTGTGCCACTCACTTTAACAGGCATTATCGGTTACGTTATAAATGTGGTATTTCAATATTGCTATTCCACCATATCCAGCATTCTCAATTTATTTATAGGAGGAAATGAGGAACGCAGTAAGCTGGTCATTTAAAATAATGTAACAAATTTGAATTATTTACTATATCAATTTCAAAGTTGTGACAGATCCTTTAGGAGATGTTACAAGTTTTATACGTTCTTATAGTGAACGTTATCCCCAACATCCTGTCTTCTATCAAGGCACTTATGCTCAGGCTTTAAATGATGCTAAACAAGAGCTCTGCTTTTTGCTGGTGTATTTGCATAGCGATGCCACTAAAAACCTTGATGTAGATTCATTTTGCCGCCAAACCCTAGCCGATTCGAGTGTTATTGAATTCATTAATCGCAATACACTCTTTTGGGCATGTGATGTGTCTTCGCCTGAGGGTTATCGCGTCTCTCACTCCATAAACGCCCGCACATATCCCGTCTTGGTTTTAATAGCATTGAGAGCTAATCGCATGGTAATTATGGGACGTTTTGAGGGCGACTGTACTGCCGAAGAATTGGTGAGACGTTTACAAACTGTGATTAACGCTAATGATGTTTGGCTCAGCCAGGCTAGAGTCGATCGTTTAGAGCGAAACTTCACTCAAACATTACGTAGACAACAAGATGAAGCTTACCGACAGAGTCTTAGAGCAGACGAAGAAAAGGAAAGACTACGTCAAATGGAACGTGAAAGGGAAAGAGCAGTAGAAGAAACCTTAAAAAGAGAAAAGGAAGAAGCAGAAAAACGTAAAGAGGTACGGGAGTAAAACGCGCTATATTTGGTGTTGCTTTTTATTTGTGAATTTATTTATTCATTA
Source organism: Glossina austeni (assembly GCA_000688735.1). Lineage (NCBI taxonomy): Eukaryota > Metazoa > Arthropoda > Insecta > Diptera > Glossinidae > Glossina > Glossina austeni. The sequence goes on from KK502557.1 coordinate 371,821, forward strand.
CAAGGAAATCGCGCAATTAAAATTGGATTTAACTGAACGGGTACCGACAGAACCTCCAGTCGATGCTACTAATGTCATTAGCGTAGTATTTAAACTGCCAAATGGTGCTCGTATTGAACGCAGATTTCTTCATACTAACTCTTTAGAAGTAGGTGTCTGTTAGCTATAATTCCTAAGCAAAATAAAAAGACTAACGAATTTTCCCATTGTTTAGGATGTTTCTAATTACCTATTTTGCCATCCTGCTACACCAGATGAATTTGAAATTACAACGAATTTTCCAAAACGTACGATCTACTCGAAAACAAATGACAATGACACTAGCGCTAATGCTGGTAAAACTTTAGCTGATGTTGGGTTAAAACATCGTGAAGTCCTTTTTGTTAACGACTTGGATGCGTAATATATGGCAGCCTTTCGTGTTCGAAATTGCATTAAGGGCACCAATCTGGTGCATAACATATTTGGTGGCAATAACATTAAAAGTATGAACGTATGTTAAAGCAACAATGTTATGGTAGCATTTCATTTTTACATTCGTGTGAAGTTTAAAAAATCGTTTTTGTTTTAGAATCCCTGGGTTTCTTTGTAATATTTTTTGTTCTCTCTTCCTATTACATTTTTGTATTAACACATATGATTCTTCTTTTCGCTAATCTGTAAGCACTGTGCTACGTGAACTAAAAAAAGGAAATGCAATTTAATTACAAAAGAAATTAATTTTCATAAAGTTGTCTTTGTTTTACGGACATCAGCAATCTGGCACATAATATTCGAATGTTCTAAGTGGAGAAATTTTCGCGAGTATATTTATTATTGGTATTCGTTTCAATTTCTTTCGATTTCCGATATACTGTTTGAGACTCGAAGCAAAATAAGGCCAGCAGAGAATTGTCAGGGCTAATTCTACATTGGCTTAATGTAACCAATGTAGCATAATCATAAACTTTGCAAATCACTTTTTTTCCTTCTACTCTCAATACGGATTGAAGAGGACGAGACATATCGATTCCAAAACCGATGCATTAAAATAAGGCCTGAAAGAAGCACACCGGTGAAATTCGGAAAAATTGCGAAAAAAACTTTCTATACTGTTCTTGAGAGATATACTTTCTTTAAATTTAAGTAGTGTAAAATTTCGATTGATTGGAGTGAATCGCAAGCAAAGTAATAGAGTGAATGGAATTTTTTCCTGCGTGAAGATAAGTTTATCTGCTGTTCGACATTTTTGTTTGTAGTGAATTCCATGGTTTTAACCTTTGAAGTTTGGAATATATGTAATTCTGAGTGATGATTGTGTATGGAAATAATCCTTTTAATTGCAAAGATCGGCAGGGAAATAATTCCAACATAGCATTACTGTCGCTTTGGGAATGCAAGCTTTTCCGAAAGAATTTTCAAAAGCAGTTTTGTAAAAATAGAGACATTCCGGTCAGTTCGGCGCTTAATTTCGATCTTCAATGTTTGGACATGCATAAATGCGAGATTTCATACATCTGGTAAAAAAAAACCGTAGACATTAAATCGCAAGGTCGCTATTTCCAGTCGCCAAATGGGTGAACACATGACCAAGAAAATGTTTGTAAAAAATAAACTCTTGCGATTTGTATGAAAACTTTAAGTGAAAAGTGAGTTATCAATAAATGACTATCTGCCCCCCTCTCGAAAAAAAATTGTGCAATAGTTTCTCCACACAATCCATAGGGTAGGCTGCATTTGATACTCATGGACTGCTCCTTTACTAATTATGTCTACAATTAAATTCTCACCTGAGGTGTTTCGACGTCCGCCTATGCGCTCGTGGACACCTTGGCGAATGCCTCGGCGTTCATCTGCCTCAAAGTGAAAGATTGATGATACATAATTGATTACAAGCTTTGACGAATTAAGAATATTAATTAACGCATTGGAGTAAAAAGCGCAAATATGGAACTCATTTACATATCTTTCACAAATTTAGAATTTTCGTTTTGGTTCAGCTGTTATTAAGTAAACAATTTTGTTCGCAATTTTTTTTATTTTCAATTTACAGCTGCTTTCTCTTATGAATACAGCTCCAAATAACCAGTAGTAACGCAATGCAAAGCGTCAGCAGTATTGCTTACACCGGTGTTGACAATTTTGAGAGAGCACATAAAAAATATGAATATATATATATAAGGCTCGCTAAAAATGTGTTGACATCTGCCAAGGTAAATTAATATAATTACTAAATTTATATATAATGATGGTCACAAACTTACCTTTGGTCTACGGAAGTGTCCTATTTTCTGAAGCGATAGTGAAGGTGTATTCCAGTTTTTCTTAAACTGAAATGAAATAAAATGAAATGAATTTATTATATATTATCATAACTAAAGATAAACACAACTTCCCTACCTATGCATATAGTGAACCTTGAGGACGTGTAAGAGATGGTGGACGGCGACGCATCGTATCTTTTTAATCCAAAATAAAAAACATAAAATGTAAGTCAGTAATTTTTATTATTTTTGTGTTTTATTCCAATTACGCAGTGTGAGGACCCAAAGTCGCCCCTCGTTTTGGGCTCACGAATTCTCCGTCTCTGGTGAAGGGAAGGGAGTGCTAGATTAAGATAAAAAAGGGATACATTAAGATACCAGTAGGGGTAGACTAAGATAGAAATAACATAGGATAGAAAAGATTAAGGTAGAAAATAAGAATAGGATAAAATAGATTAAGATAGCAGTAGGGATAGACTAAAATAGTAATAGGGATAGGTTAACCCTAGAGTAGAAGTTAGCTGAAGTTGGGCCCTCGAGCTGAGAGGTCGAGGAGTCTCGCTCGAGACGTCAGAGAGTCTAGGCGGCAGTCTTTAAGCGAAGTATTATTATAAGCATAAAATATCAACGTTGAGACATCGACATTATATTGTGAAGAATTCGCTAAATATAACGGGAAGAACTTTGAATTATAGAAGACAGAGTAATAAAGAGCCCCTGCACATATAAATGTCTTTCATGTTTTTATTTCTGGGCCGCTGAGCTGCCCCAGCCTATGGAAAAGGGACGAAACGTCCTCGCAGCAGGTGTTCATTTGTATTGAAGTTAAAAATGGAAGTTTTATTTACTTTTGCCAATTGTAATTCGAAAAATTCGTGTATACAGTATATAAGTATAAAACTATATATGAATCTTAAGAAATGAAAATAGCTATGAAGTGGCTATGTTGAAAGATAGAAAACAAATTTTTACACTACGGTAGGGCACGTTGCTACTCACTCCAATGGAAATCCCTTTGCCTGGCTCTTGGTGGCATGAGTTCTACACACACACTAAGCTTAAAACAGATGGAAAATGTTACGTCTCTACAAGAAAGATTTCGTTTAATTGCTAATTTTTCATCTAATAAAATTCTATCTCTTCAGAATCATTTAGCCTTACCCCACATTTACAACTTTATATCACTCAATTCCTCTCCTTTCTTCTTTGAAATTTTTGCTGACAAAACTAATAACTTTATGATTCCCGGAAATGATGTACATACCTTATTTAAAATTCCTCTTGGTTCTTAATATTTTCAGTGAGAAAATCTACAGGTACTCCGGCAGAGGTACACCACCGTTGCTCGAACTTAGTCAATACCAAATAGAAACATTTTTCACTCATCTTTAATCATACATCTAAGATCGATGTTGTAGGCAGCGGCCTTTGGTTTCCAGATTTCGGCTGAATGTCTTGCGATCCTAGAAGCCATTCACTTAGCGAGAAATTCCTTACAGTGCTAGGCAGTAAGTCTGTCTTATCGGCTTTATAATCATTTCCCTCAGGTAAAACTCACCGCTACATATTAGAAATCAGATCTTTACCTCATAACCTGAAATATAATACGTTTTCTTTTCACTTTATCTGGGTGCCCAGGCACTTGGGCATTCTTGGCAACAGCACTACAATGGACAAAACGCATTCAGTTCTTTCTTTGCAACAGCGATGAGATAATTCACCTCGTTAGTTATACTCGTTATGTCCACAAATAAATGAATCCCCTTGGTTTATCAGACGTGACGAGGAGATGTAATGATCATCTATTCAAAATTAATATAATAGACAACCCTCTATGTACATGTGGAGTCTCCCGATCATATCCTATTTGTCTGTCCGAATGTTACCACTTCCATTCTATATATGTGAAAAATTTGTATTCAATTCTCTTTAAAATTTGAGAGTAATAATATATATAAATAATATATACCGTATTTTTGTGAAACGCACTCAAAAGTTTTTAATTTGGTTATGACATTAGCAATGTTTGGCCTAAATTTTAAGTGCAACAAGGACTGTGTGTGTTATGGTCAAACTTTACTAAATTTATCGCATTACACGACTATATACAACAATACTGGCTAAAAGAAATTCCTAATACTTTGTTGATGAGCATGTGCTCTACGAACTTCTTTTCAACTTATCAGATATTCTTATGGACATTTCTTAAGTGTGTACAAATCAGAGCCATATTCAGTCCCTATATTTGTTTTCCTTATTGTAATTGTATCTTTCCTTATTGTAATACATTATAACAATTAATGCCATACAAAATAATGACGCACACGGTGCATAATCTATAACTAAAATTAATTTTATAAGTTCGAAGTAATCAAGTTTGAAAAAGAAAAAATTCTCACTAAACATTATCACATCAATGTGTGTGGCACATATTCATTTAAATTTTGAGACCATTTCCTTTCTAGTATTTCTTTTACTTGACTCCAAATTCTCGTTTGTAATCAGCAAATTTTGTTCGAGACATTTCAAAAAGATTCATTTTATATTAAAGTACAAATAAATATACTTTGAAATGATTAAAACAGTATACCAAGTTGCATTGCTAATCGACTTAATGTAAATATATAAGCGTATTTAACTTTCCACAATTCGTAAATTGAGTATGCGTGGTCTTCGTGACCACAGCATTCTCGACATTTTGCGTTCTCGCAGTTTAACAATTTACGTCACAAGCTGTTCTTATTTTAAATCATGCCATCAAGACATATAAGCGTTAGTCAACCGTGATGCCGTTCTAAAAGTAAGGCTAATTAAAATATGGTATCTCTGAATGTGACAACATACGATGGTTGTTACTTTCAACATTAGTTGGCGGAAAACTAAATTAAAGCTATTGAGGATTGTGCTGAAACCATACAAGAGCACAAAAAGCAAAAAAAATAAATAAACAAAATTAAGGATGACAAACGTCATGGTTAAGCAAGTGCTTGAGTTTATAATTACGTACTTAGTTATTCAACGAGCAGTGGAGACAGGCTGCATACTTATGCATTCAAAATGCAGATTTACTTTAGGGCGTAAAGCTTTCTTAAGCAGATTTCTTCTCATACTTGAACAAATTCTAATATTTCTGAGGTTTATGGCTGGCTTCATATAAACTGGAATTCTTATTATTGCAAGAATAAATATTTATTTGAAAATTTTAACAAACCTTACTTTTATGCTTTAATTATTTGAAGATTATCATTTGATTAGATTTTATGTACTTGCATAACCTTCCGCTTTCTGTGTGCCGTTATGTTTGGCGATCTAGGTCACGGGTTTATATTATCACTTTTCGTGGCTTGGATGTGTGCGTATGAAAAATCCCTAAGCCGCCAAACAGGCGGCGAGATATGGAGCATTTCCTTTGGAGGACGTTACATTACACACTTATGGGACTATTCTCCTGCTATACTGCTTTCGTCTATAATGATGTCTTTTCCAAATCTATGAACATCTTCGGTTCTACTTGGAGCATTGAATTCAATACATCCATTGTTCTCTCCCCAGAACTTGTACAAAAACTTTCTAAAGACAACGTCTGGTATATACGCCATAATATAGGTGTCTGGGATTGTTTGCCGTTGGAAATTCGTCGTGTCCCTACATTTTACAATGAAGCAATTTAATTTGCAAATTGAATTAAAAATACTGGTCTTTTTGGATATCTAATCAATACATAAATAAAATTTATGAAATAGTAGAATTTACTTACCACTCAATGTTAAAATCAAAACTTAATAATTATTTGAAAGCACTAAACAAATACACTCAACAAAGTTTAAATTTTTTTTTTAAAAATCTGTATTTAACATAAAATTATTTGAAAGCACTAAACAAATTTTTTAATACACTCAACAAAGTTTAAATTTTTTTTTTCAAAATCTGTATTTAATAACAAATTATTTGAATGCACTAAATAAATTTCTGACTATAATTTTATTAAATTATTTGAATTTCTGAAATCTCTTTTATGCAAAATATGTGTGTCCTTTGCGAACTTGGCAAATTAATTGATTGAATTGCAACGGCCGTTGGCTAGTTTTATACAAAATCATCCTTCGCGTGGTTTATAAAAAATTCACCATCTGTGGAGGATGAATAATGGTGAAAATAAAAAGGCACCACATTTGGTCGTTTACTTGCGAATCCAAATGTCTAGACTCATCGAATATGGAATACTGCCTGCCCGTATTAATATAAAAAATTTCCCACAATTTATTCATTAGTAGATTTTTATGGCTTTTATTTTGTTGTTTACAACACTAAGTACGTTTATACAGTCTCTACCGTTGCGTAAATGCCAAAAATTCGAAAATATGTTTCTTAATCGCTTGATAGTGCGATAAAAATTTTTGTGTAAATTTATTCTTAAACTTATATTGAAGGAAGGAAAATAACAAAACAAAACACAAATATTAGGCAGAATCGTCGGAAAGCGAATTTTGTGCAAAAGTTTTGATGTCAAAATATTCGCTTGCGAATTCGGCATTTCAAAGCAGGCAAGGAATCCGAAGTCAATGGTAACGTATTGTCAGAATTGTTCTGCTCCATATGGACGTCTTTTAGAATATCGGGTCATCTATATATGTTTGTCATCAATTGACATCAACGCAATATAGGCTGTGGGAGTAGCAATTTAAAAGTCAGGATTATTTAAAATATATCCTTTAGTAGATTAAGGAGTTTTTGACATTTTTCGTTCCATTCAAATCTTTGTCTCTTTTTTTAGCAAATTGTTGAAATTTTTTGCAATACTTTCAAAATCTTTGATAAAATTTCTGTGGCAATTGCAGAATACGATAAATCTTCTTACTTTGTCATGGGTAGTTGGTTTGGGGTAGTTTTTAATTTGGAGGGGTCTGCTTTGTTTAAATCGACACCCCATCATAACTGGTTTTAGGAAACAACATTTTTCCGTGTTTGCCTTTCTCTAATTTTTTTAAAATTTTTATCAAATTAGTGTTACGACTACACACGTGTACAATAATGTCGTCAAAGTAAATAGGGACATTTCCATTTAATCCTGAGAGGGCTATTGTAAGCATTCTTTGAAAGCTATTTCAATCTCCTTATTCCTTACCTAATTCTATTCGGTGGAATGTGTTGGTCCTATTTAAAGTGGGGAAGTACTTAGCTCTTCCTAATTTGTCACGGACGTCGTCTAATCTGGTTAAAGGAAATTTATCATTCATAATTTTTTTATAAAGTTTCAATCTTCTAACTAATCTTCATTTATTTGTGCCGGTCTGATTTTTCTTTGGTACTAATAGTAAAAGCGTATTATAAGGCCTGGTGGAAGTTTCTAAAAAATTTTGTTGTAATGATTCTTCTTTTTGATTGCGTATTGTTTATGTTTGTGCGGGAGGAAGTTTGCAGTTTTCCGCTGTGAAGATAACAATCCTGTGAAAAATTTTATGCTAAGAAAATTAAAGCTGGGGTGGCCTCGGCGACTAACCAGGCGTTTTTAACTCCGGTATTTCTATTCATCATTGAAATAAAAATCCTATTATTTCTTGTTTATGTAATCAAAACTTTCGGCTAAAAGATAATTTGAATTAATTGCCTATGCTCAGCTAACGAGACCTAGCGTCATCAAAATTTCGCCTTTTCTGAAAATAAGCGTCAAAAATTTTGGCTAAGCAATTTGGCCACTTGTTGCGTCAAACATTTTGTCTTTTCTGAGAATATGGAACTTCGAGTTTTGCCTCTTCTGAGAATAACCGTCAAAAATTACTGGTGAAGAAAGAGATTTTCAATCATTGTAAATCAAGTAAGAGCAGAGCATAGTTCAAGCGCTCAACAAGAGAGTGTGGATGAGACACTCAACCAGATTAATAACTTTTTTCTGTGCATTAATATGCTATACAAAACATTAAATATATTTATATACCATATTGATCTCACACATCGGAATTTACTCCTTGCTCTTTTGTTCTACCCTACGTAGCGGACGAGTAATATGCGCGTATTATTAAAAACTATAAAAAAAACATGGCGGACGTATAACATGCAAAATTAAACAAAAAAAAACACGTTAATCAAATAATCACTAAAATAAATAAATAATAATATATTCCAAATCTAACCCCAAGTTTCTGTTCAAATCTAGCCCTAAATAAATATTGCGGCATACGGATTTTACGAACATTATGTTTATCGTAGCCAATTGTAGTCGGCAAAGAGTAATTTGGACCCGGACCTACAACATATTTAATATTGAAAAGTTTTTCACGTATTTCATTATACATTCTTTGTTTGGGCCTTAGTAAACTTGGGGTTAGATTTGGAATATATTATTATTTATTTATTTTAGTGATTATTTGATTAACGTGTTCTTTTTTTGTTTAATTTTGCATGTTATACGTCCGCCATGTTTTTTTTATAGTTTTTAATAATACACGCATATTACACACCCGGATCTAGCTTTAACATTCAAGATCAGACGTGGGTGGTACATTGGTGGTACTTCCGCGTACTGAAACCCACATTTCTAAAAGCATCATCATTATACAACATATATATACTTTCATATATCTATAGTAGAATCATACAACACAAGAAAATTTTTAAAAATTTTTTCATTAAAAACTTTTTTACAAAGAAAATTTTTAAAAATTAATTAACAAGTAGTATTGAACAACCAACAAATTCATATAATTTTGTATTAGTGTTCATATATTTACTCATACACATTTTAAATATATAATTATAAAAGGTATATGGTAAAACATCCATGAAACTATCTCAGTGTAAAAATTCCACTCATTAAAAGCAACGAATAATAAAAGTTTTAATTGAATATTGTAATCTCAATGAATTATCGATGTATTCTTCTTCTTTTGTGTTTATAGCTTAAATGTTCTTAGCTTTAATTATATTACACACATACAAATGAGCTTAAAGTGAAAAAATATTTATGTAGCTTAGCGTTTTATATCTATAAATTATTTATTATGTATTATATTTATTTAATTTAGTACGATATTTTTCCATCAACGCACCAGCACTAGCGTGTCTTTAAAAGATACGGCTCAACTCTCATATGATAAGCAACGAGATCGTGAACAAGAACTTATGGCCAAAAGGCACGAAAAGAAATATAAGCGTGATGAATCCCTTGTTGAAATGCATAAAAAAAAATTGCGAAAAGAACAAAAAAAGAAAGAAAAGGAAATGAAGGAAAACGATGCAAAACCTTTCAGGCGACCATTTAGCCACGATTTGGATTTAAAATTAAATAAAATTGACAAGAATCAAACTAAACAAATAGTAGATAAGGCGAAAATTCTAGATACAAAATTTTCTAGTGGTCGCACTAAATATCTTTAATATATCATAATATACTATTGTAGTTCTATTAGGGGTATAGAGTTAACCAGAGTCACGTTACTAGTACCGTTACCTTTAGCAAAGTGTCAGGAAAATCGCTTAGCACATTTAGAAAAATGCAATCAAGCTAGATCTGCTCTTCAAATATAAACTTGTTTGTTTTTATTATAAAAATTCAATAATTTTTTTTCTTATATGTACAAAAAATGAAAAACTTTTCTTTTTCATTTTCGTGAACTTATTTATAATAAATAAAAAATATGTGTTGGATTCTTATTTCCCTCTTTATTGCCGAATGATCAAGCATATTTGATAGTGTTGCCGGACTTTTAAAAAATTGCTTTTTTTAACCTCTCCTAACTACATCATATATATATATATATATACGTATATATTCGTGCCGTCTAAACCTTTGTTTACGAAAAGGACAGCAAAACAAAACACCGAGAATATAAATAACTTTTGCCTTCCAATGAGATTTGCAATAAAAAGAACTAAGATTTTATCATTTTCAAAGGGCAGAGACGACACCAAATGAACTTTGATGCCTTATCTAACTATGTTCAAATTAATTCTTATTCCTTTTGGACAAGATTCATATTCATTGTGCAAATTTTTTCAAACATAGCTTTGCCTGTCAAATTGAAAATAAACTACGTCATTAGTGTTCACATAACACTTACACAGGCATTTTTATTGACAAGCGGAATGGCTTCTCATACATTTCTGTTTTTAAATCGGCCAACTGTCAGTAGCTACGAAATGTAATTTTCGTTTTTTTCTCAAACTTTTTTTTTTTTTATAATGTAATCGTTTAACCTTTAGCTTCAGCTTATTGTATTAATATAAATTAAACTTTAAATTAGTTTACATATTATAACTGTTTAAAATATTTACATATATGTACATATAATATTTAATGCAAATACAATAAAGAAACGTTGTTATAAAACAATATATTATTGTTATTATTGTTAACCTCTTGTTCCCTTTTAATGCTATTAAAAATTTTACGTCTGCGCTTCTCTGCACCTGCTTTTGCACTTTCTCGTTTGCACTCTTCGCTCAATATCTTTACCACTGTCTTCAATAACTTTATCTTTATCTCCATCGATAAGTTTGATTTCACCATTCTTTCGTCTTTTATTTTTTTGGTTTTCATTTTCATAAACATCATATCAGAGATCCCGCTCTGGTTATAGGGAATATAGGCCAAAATTCGGCCATAAATTCCAGAATTGTGTTAACAACACTGATGCTTATATGGTAACTGGAGACGAAAAATACTTTGATCAACGGCTGCGTATCAAATAGAAGATGGTCAGACAGGTTACTTTATTCAAATTATTATAAGAAAATATGCACCTACTTACTTATATAATAAATCTCCTTGGTTATATACATATCCAATAAAATTGTATCAATTACTCTTCCTTTCTTTCACTTTTAGTTTTTTACTTTTTAAAAGAATTTTGTAAAAATCTTGAAGGAAAAATTTTTTCATGTTTTCTTTTTTCTATACCTCTCTTTGATTTGTAAACAATTTCATATGTTTTCTTTTGAACTCTGTATTCAAATGGGGTCTTTTTTACACATGCGGCGAATTTTCTGTTATCAATTTGTTGAATAACAGAAGTAGAAGAAGATTTATTTATAAGTCGAGCAAACTTATTAATTCAGTTATTAAAGGTTGGTTTTGCTTAAACTGAGCCAAGCTTTACGAAATGATGGGTAGAAATCCTTTTAAAGCATCGCAAAAGGAAGAACAGAAGAAACTTAAAGCAAAAATTGAACAATGGGGTAAAGTGAAATTTAAACCAATTGAATCCAAGAACCAGCACAAAGAAAAATCGAATAAATACAATAAATACAGAAAAGAAAAGCCCGAAATTCCTACGACTTGGACATACTTCAAAGATGAAATGCTTTCAAAAGAACGGGAAGAGAAACAACGATCTAAACAGTTGAAGATGGATAACAAAGAAGCGCAGGAGTGCTTAAAGCAACGTCAAATAACTTATCGCAAAATGTTAATGCAAAAAAAAAGGGAAGAATCCATACAGTGGGAGAGTTTTGGAGATGATGGGAAACACAGACAACATGAGCAAATAGCAAACACTTCAAAGCATTATGTGACCACGGAAAAAAATTTTTCACATAATCGTGAAGCTAAGCTTATACCAACGGAAATTTTGAAGGATTTCGACAGTAGAAATCTAAATTACCAGCAAAATGATAAATTACGTCGCTTACTAACAAAGAGTGTTATTAAACATAATGGTGCAACTTTCACACAAACCGTTAATGACCTTAAATATCAAAAACAAAAAAAAAACAAAAATTAAAAGAAGTGTAGAAATGGATTAGTTTCACATGCACAAATGTTTTGCTTCAATATGAAATTTCAAAATGATATAGGACATTACATTTCTTGCACTCCACTTGCTGCCGCTGCCCAAGCAGAAAATATAAAACAGAAGTTTTGCAAAACAAAAGGTTTATTTATTCTTTAAAGATCCAAATGAATTTTCAAACATTCGTTGTAATAACATTGAATTGTAGGCGCTAGAAGACGAGGAACTACTAACGGGAAAATTTGGGACACTATTGAGTAAATTCGAGTAGTTAGCAGGTGCAGATAAAAAATTAGAAAAGTTCAAACAACGTATTTCATTTCTCAACGCTTTTGTGTGTTTTCTGCTCAATTTCGATGTGGCCTCCGACATGCTGCTCTCTGAGCTGGAGGAACTGCAAGTATTGCTCGCGTCAATTGCGCTTTCATCATTACGAATTGTGCCGGTTTTTAACTTGGTTTTAAGTTTCTTGGCAGTTTGGTCTTGTTTTGCGGCAGATTTTTTCAATTTCCTTTTCCTGGAAGAATTCTCATACATCGCAGGCTTGCTAACCAAAGGTATTGGAACGGTTGGAGCTTCGTTATTTAATAAATGTTGTAGCTGCTGTAAAGAGGCTTCCGGATTGGGCTGAAAGTGTTGTAATTGTTGCATGCAAAATTCCATAAATAGTTGCAACATAGTGTTTAAATTAGGTAGCTGTGGACACGTGCGGAAACCATGATATGGTGTGGAACAATTTTTACATATCATTTGGCATTGGAATGAAGTATGACCCTATAAGATAGTAACCTTAGTAATTTATCTTTTTTTAATTTGTAATATTTTTACCTCCTTATCACAAAGCTTACATTGCTCAGAACATGCTGAATCTTTTTTGGATTTCTTGCACTTCTTAGATGGCCTTTTCCTTTCACTATCGCTCCCTTCTTCGTCATCTAAATCAATTTGGTTGTTTAAATGTCCCATGCACACTATATCATCGTCACTTTGGCCTCTAGGAAATGACGACATCGATTTCAGCTGTGGTTCCGAAATTTCTTGTTTTTTAGGAATTCGCGATTTTTTTAATGATGATGTAGATAGTTTTTCGTCCGAGCTTGACGATGAAGGCACTTTGTTACACAACTTGAGATCATTGGATTTATCTTTTCCCTTAAAATCGTCGCTCTTTTCTGTGGATGATGGAGGTTTTATTTGTGATTTTGAAAACTGGTCTTCTTCAGAGGAAGAATCACTTGAAGACGAACTTGATGAAGATGTCTCACTCCTACTTTCAACTTTAATTTGTGGCTGCTCTCCCTGTATGTTTAACGACAGATTCGAATTTTCAGTTTTTATATTTGCAACGGCACCACCCTCATGGCACCGCGGCTCCAGTGTAGGTGCATTCATTGTTTCTACCGAATCGATGTCCCTCTTTTCTTCCTTTTTTTGCGGGGATAAAGGAACAAGAGCAACGTCTTTTTGTCCAATTTCAGTCGACTGCTCGTTCCTTGTCATAGTATCATTAGAGTGCATGCTCTCCTGGTTGAAGAATACATTATTTTGGGGTACATTATTATTATAATGCCAATTCATTTGATAATCTCGTTTTCGATCCCGATGTTGTATATCCATAAATTTTTCAAATTTTTTGTCGTAGCTATTTCCTCGACTTCCCAGCCAAACACTTCCTTTGAATGGTTTATTGTACATCGAATTTTGTGGGCGCCTACCTCTGCGTTTTCTATTGCGCGAATTCTTGTTACTGTTGTCGGAATTGTCGTTATGATTTCGTCCTCTTCTGTGACCCGAATTATTACTAAAATTAACCATTGTCCCAAAATACTCTGATGTATTTACGTTTATGAAAATTTTCTTTATTTACACGTGCTTAGCTCGCAGTGTAATTAAGTTGCAGAAATGTTTAATTCTCTTGAAATTCATTAATTAAAGTAAGGATGTTATTTATTTTCGAGTAAATCCATACGAATTTATTGGTGCAGCGGCAACACTTTTCTTGTTGAAGTTTCCCCATATAAGTTAACAACCTTAATATAAAATTTTGCAGGAATTGCGGATACACAAACTTGTTTCAATTTTACATGGAATTAAATGGGGAATTTTATATAGAAAGCTGGAAAACACTAACACGCGGACATTATCTTTACGCTTACAAAGTTATTTTTCTTATCTTAGGGCTTAGGGTTATTTTTCTTAGCTTAGTTTACACTTGTTTTCGGGTTAAAAATTCCAAGTGGCAACCGCGCCACTATATTTACAGGAAGATGTAAACACAAGATATAGTTTTAGAACCAAGTATGAAGAAATTAATGTAAACACAAACAACAAATTCATGAAAAATTATAATAAGGGAATGAAAATAAAAGAATAACCTTCTTTGTTGCTAAACGATTACGATGGTCTTAGCTTCAACAATAGATCAAGATAGTAGATCTCTTAAGGATGCGTTCACGTGTTGCAAAAAAAAAAACTTAGAAAGAAAAAGAAATCTGTCCCAAAAAGTATGCAGAAAGCTGTGGTTTGGAGTAAAGTATTGCTCTGAAAAAGAGAGTAGAGTATTTGAAAGCTTTGGTAAATTGAGAATTGTTGTGAAAAAGCTTTGGTAAATTGAGAATCGTTGTGAAAAAGCTTTGGTAAATTGAGAATCGTTGTGAAAAAGCGTTGGTAAATTGAGAATTGTTGTGAAAACAGAAAAATTTTCTCAGTTATCGTCATCTAAAAGTGCAAACGCACTCTCCGTAGTAGCAAAAAATAATACACATACAAGAGCTTCTTGATTTATGACAATAAATAAATAAATAAATTTAAAGCATTTATAAATTTATTGGCTTAGTTCAACTTTACTCAACAACCCAAGAAAAAAAAAAGTTGTGGTTTGATACAAACGGGCTAATGACTTAAAATCAGGAATTACTTTTGGCGCACATCAGAGTAACAGAAAGCCAAATATTTACCCGCAGTTTCGACAGAGAAAGTACACGCAGCTTGTGCTTTACCATAACTTGCTGCATCTGATGCTGGCTCTATAAAATGTAAAGCAGCTAAAAAATGGATCAAAAATTTGAATTTCAAATAGTGGATCGCCTACAAACGCAGCGTAGAATCATACGCCTGAAGCGTACCCGACCAATTTGATATCAACGGATTGTAAAGATAATTGGCACAATTTGAATAAGATTTTTTCTTCCAGGTCACACCCTTTACCGTTGAAAGGTTGTTTGGCGGCGCCGCGGATATAAAAGCATCCAATACTGCTGAAGTTTACTTTGAAGATGCGAAAGTTCCTGCTGAAAATTTGTTGGGTGAAGAGGGCGACGGCTTTAAACGTGCTCATATCTGAGAGAGGGGAAAAACTTGTGGAAGGCCTGTTACACGAATTTCATCGAAGTGAAAGTGATGGTGATATTGAAAATAATCTGCTTTGTTTCAAAAATAAAATTATGTCCAAAAAACAAAGTATGTTGTCTCACAAAAAACTTTGAAGACATCTTCAACAAGCAGAAAAGAAGATGGAGGTAAGTAGTTTCTATTATCTAGAAATTTCTATATTATATTCTCTATTTTTTCTATATCATATTTCTATTTTTTAGCTTCAGTGTTATCTAATGGAGATTACCATAGCTGTAGCAAATTGCCAGAAGATGAGAAAAAGGCGAATGTTTCATTGATGATTCGTAAAAATCACTTGTTGTCATTAAATCCAAAATTAAACGTCAGAAATCAGCCAGAAGGATTATCTACTCCAAAAACGATGGGTAATAATTTAAATTTAATACAAACCGAGACTACGACACCCGAATAGTTTGTTGACAACGCAATCGAAACAAGTACACCATGCAAGAGGAGGAAATACTTGGGCTTAAGACGTACTCGTCCTACTTCAAAGAAATAACAATGACATGATAAATGAAGAAGCCTGGAGTACAGCCTGGATATAGCGAGTTTTCCAAGCATGTTGTAGAACTCCTCACCAATGCCTTTTTTTCCTTCGTTTCAGGTGCTTTACATCTACATCTAAATATCTGTTTCAGTTGCTATTAGTAGAAGTATAACATCGCTTATCGAAAGGGAGAACATGCTAACAGAAATGCCGAAATTATCAGAAAATCAAAAATCATTTGCCGGTATACCAGGAGCAATATTTCTAGTAAGAAACATATATCGTTCTAACCTTAAAATATGCATTTGGGGCAAATAGACATTTTAAAAAGTGCAGGTAAAAAAATATTATATAAAAATATGTATATAAAATCACTAATTTCTTTCTTCTGTTTCAGAATAAATATTCCTCTAATAATCTGGTTCAATAGTGTAGGCCTACAGGGGAGCCGGCCATTTAAAATAATCGGCAACGCGCCTTTGCAGTACCTTAAGGGTGGCGTGGAAAACCGTAAATTGTTGTTTTTTTAACTCCAAATGTACTAATTTTTATTTATATTTATTATTTTTTCAACATATATATTTGCAAATAAATGGGAAAAGTTTCTCAAATATTATTCCAAATATAAAATTTTTTCTTTCCATGAAATTTTCGGTTGATTTAGGTTGATATAAATAAAATTTCACAACAAGAAAACAGCTGAAAAGTGCAAAGGCATCGAAAAATTGAGAATTGTTGGGAAAAAGCACTGGCTAAATTGAGAATTGTTGTGAAAAAGCACTATTGTGCAAAGGCATGGCTGAATTGAGCATGGAAAAATTGAGAATATTTCACAAGAATGACTTAATTGTTGCCAGATGAACCCTAGTTTCATTATAGAGAACTTTGGTAAAATTTTATTCGCCTTTCACACATTTTCGAAAAATGTTAGAATTGAAATGTTAAAATTGGTCGATAAGACTAATTTGATATAAAAATCCACTGTATCAAATTTGAATCTCGTATATTCATATGGATTTTTTCGAAAATATTTTTAAAAACCCATCTGAGATAAAGTATAAGAGAAATATCTTAAGCGTAAGGAAACTTTTAATTTTAAGCGTGTGTAATGTGACAAACAATCATCAAGGTTAAAAATTAAATTTGATTTTGTTTAAAAAAAAACCAGTATATGTATGCGAAATTAATCAGAGTTTTTCTACTATAGTATTTTTTGTTCAAATTATGCACTTACTTACTACTATAATATTTTCTGTTCAAATTATGCATATAATATTGTTTATTCAAATTATTACTAATAAATAATAAATAATATTTACTAATTTATAAATTGATATATTAATGGGCTTTTACTTTACTTTTACTTTGTGGAACGTGAAAATTATTGTGTTCAATCGATATATAAAATTTTTAATAATCTTAAATCTTAAAATGTATACATGTCTACATTCATATACTCATTCATACTTCCACCCAAAAAGTTAATGAATTTTTTTTTTGATTTAATAGAACTAGCGCTCCATCTTGGTGTAATAGAAATTGTTTGTGTGACTATGCAATTAGAAATTAAGAAAAAAGAAAACGAAAGCAAAAATTCATTTAAAAAAACAGAAAATCTTGAATCAAAATACCCTTGGATTAATGAAGACAAAGAATTTTTTAGCATGAAAAATACACGATGTGATTATTCGAAAGAGAATCCTGTAGAAACCGGTCAGGAATTAAGTTCGATCGACGACCAAAAAGAGAAAATGGGAGGTAATATAATCTAAGAGCTATGGTATGATTATGACTGAGTCCGAACTCAAACTAAAAGGTCAAATGAAGTATTTAGTTAGTATCGAGTTTGGTACTTGCGCTCCCTAGACACTTTTTTGCAAATGGGTTTTCCACCCAATCGTTTTACGCATGTGCTAATTGATGATGCCAGCCAGTGCACGGAAACCGAATGTGACTGTTGCTCAAATCTCAAAAGAGCGTAATATCCCGCGTTGCGATAATATATCCTTTATGCCCCTCGAATTGGTAATTTAGCTTCGGAAATAGAAAAAATTCGAAAGGAGTCATGTCGGACGAATAAGTGTCTGTTCAATTACGTTGTTTGAGCGTTTGGCTAAAAAGACGAAGAGCAAATATACTTAAGCGGATTTTTAAGCAATCAAACAGACTTAAGCGGATTTTTAAGCAAAAATAGGAAGAGCAAATATAAATAAGAACGAAGAGCGAATATAAATTTGATTATAGCTGAGAAAATATTGAAAAAAACATATGTTAATAAATAAATAAACATAAAGTCGATAAACGTTTTCTTTTTATCGAACAACATTACTTTTGTTTTTATTTATTTAGAATTTGTTAAAGACAGGAATGCATCAATATTGAATTGGAGGCTCTTCTTGCAAAACAGGATCATGTGGAAGCAAAATTTGAATGGCAGTTCTCAAAGATTTCAACAAGTTGGATTTACAAATAGTACACACAGCTCAGTTGGCGGAGTCAGTGAGGATTAAAGTCGGAATCGTAGCAATAATCATGATCATGGAATGGATTTTTGGATGCCGCAAATGTGCGTTCCACGTGCATTTGAAAAGTTCGAATATCCGCCGCTTTTCTCAAAGCAGCAAAATCAAACTCTGACTCTAATTTTGTGAAAGAAGTAAACACTATTGGTACTCGAAAGAAAAGCAATGTTTCATGATACCGTTCCCAGTCAAAATGCTATTCCAAAGTTATAGTGATTTTGTTGATTTGACAGTATTGCCTCCGGAAATGCTGTAGGGTACAGGGCTAGTTTGGGGATCGACATGATGTTCGGGTGTTAAACCATTCGTACAGATTTGTTGGGGGCATCCAGTTGAATAACCAAATGTTGGTACAGCCAAACAGACGGAACATGGCTGACTAAATGAACGAAAAGAAAGGGAAAGAAATGTATCAGATGTTTGTTATGTTGTTTTCTTGTCCCTCACGTGAAGAATACTTCTTCTTTTAGCTTAAATGAGAGTGAAGCGACTTCTGCCAAATTATCATAATGTAATAATTAAGAAATTATTACTTTTCCTGGAACGAGTCATTCCCTCTAGCCAAAATGAGGTTGTATTGCAATAATGTGCCGGCTTTTACCTTCCTAAAATTATTAAAAAATATGAAAATCGGTTCTTCGTTATTCGATGAAGAAGGTTCAAAGCTAGTTCAAGATTTGGCGGACAAAGCTCAAAAAAACAATGTTCAGCTCCATTTACCAGTAGATTTTGTGTGCGGTGATAAATTTGAAATTGCTATCTTCATTTTTGCGACTAGAAGAGTGTCAACAAGCACTACACTACACAGACATACAGACGGATAGACATGGAATAATTTATGGAATTTACTAACTGGCTAGATTACAGATTCCGGATAGCTGATAGTTTCGGCTTTTGGCGCAAATTATGATGATTTCTATAGAACTGTAGTAAATTTTTTTACTGTGTAGGATGAGTGCAAAATTAGGCCGTACGTTCTGGTCGGGTTGATGGCAATACCTAAAGAAATACGTAAAGTTGGTAACTCTGTTTATTCAGAAGAACATTCTCTTCACATATTCTTTATCTCTTTGCGGCCAGAGGGTGAAAATTGTGCTCTTCGTTCTTATTTATATTTGCTCTTCCTAATTTTGCTTAAAAGTGCCAAATTTTGCTTAAAAGTACCAAATTTTTATGCTTTTTGATATTGATTTAAATAAGAGAATCATTTGTCTTATTCGACAATTTTATATTGGAATAAATTTTATAAGAAGAAAACTTCTTACTGTTCAATTGTCTTCGTACAATGGGTCTCCGTGAACTATTGTTTATGCATTACGCGTAGATGCATTGGTGGGCAGATGTCAGAAA